>KE157026.1:2878-23352 GCA_000411055.1 Leavenworthia alabamica
TATGGTTAAGGATCGGAAGCCGAGAGAGAGGAAGAGGTAAAGCTGACGTGGCGTTATGGAGAAGAAACAAGAAGAGGAAAGTGAGACATTGAACACTAGCCGCCATTAAAGAAGCTTGAGAAGAGAGAGAGAAGTGTTGTTGTCCTTTTGCATGGAGCCTGTCTTTACGTAATGTTTTTGAGGACTTGAGTCTTCAACGAACTGTCTTTTAATAGGAGATGAATTTATATGGGGTCGGGTTTTTATTTATTTTTGTGATTATTAGGTATTTTTGTTTGACCCATAAATAACCACATTTATTAATATGTGAACTAGTGGATTGTGATTTATCATATTCTATAAACACATAGAAATGCAAGCCGTAATAATTAAAAATATGGTATTAAAAGATATATGTTTTGTTTTTTGTTAAAGAAGATACAAAGTATAGATTCTTTGCTTTGCTTCACCTCCATATCTAGAAGAATATGATCATAACTCGTTTTTAAAAAATATGAAATGACACGTCACTGCATGTGTGACTCTTGTCCAAGCAATAAAGCCACGTCACGCTGGTAAAAGAAACTGGTCAAAGCTGACGGTCAATGAAATAAACACTTTGGTAGTGACTGACAGTGTGGTCCTGTCGCAGCTGCTACTTAGTGTAAATTCTTATGACCTGGTCTAAATATGGTTATTGGGTTTAATTTAGCCCAAAGTAAAAAGCCCATTATGATTGGACCGACTTAACAAATCTGGATACTTGGTATATTGGGTGCATAAGGGTTTATAAGCTGACCCGAATCGGTTTATTCTCGTTGCTTTGCTTAATCGTCACCTTCGTTCATCTTCCTGTTCTGGAAATTTCTTGTCGCAACAGTTAGATCTCGCTATACTTGTAAGTTCTTCTATCTCACCTTTTTGGATTGTTTATCGATTTGTTTTCTCTAAATTGTTATGGTTTGTAATGTTCTATGCTTTATTTGATGGATCTGTTTATGTTTCTCTTCGAATTGCTAGCTTTCGATCAAGTTTAAAATTTTTCGCATCGATTTGTTTCTCAACTTGCTATTTCGTGTTTGTATTGACACTAGACTGTGTTCACTTCGTTTATTTACTGCTGTGAAGATTACTGCCTGTAAGGTGTTCGACGAAATTCCTGTGAGAAATTAAACTAGTAGACAAGCTTCATTTTAAAGTTTTAGTTTCTTTTTTTGCTTCTTTAATATAATGATTTATCAATTCTTGAGCTCAACATTATTGAAAAAACTATTATATGATGCATATGTTGAAATAGGAATGAACAAGCAGCTCTTTCTAAACGTGGGAATCTTCAGTTTTGTTAAGCTATTTGCTTATGTAGACAACTGACATGTCTTGTGGCTAAACCTATTTTTTGCAGGCTAATCCCTGTTGCAGTAGCCATGGCTAAGCATCACCCTGATTTGATCATGTGCCGGAAACAACCTGGCATTGCGATTGGAAGACTGTGTGAGAAATGTGATGGGAAATGCGTGATTTGTGATTCTTATGTGCGCCCATGTACTCTGGTACGTATTTGTGATGAATGTAACTACGGGTCATTCCAAGGACGATGTGTTATATGCGGAGGAGTTGGAATCTCTGATGCTTATTACTGCAAAGAGTGTACGCAACAGGAGAAAGATAGAGATGGTTGTCCCAAGATTGTTAACCTTGGAAGTGCAAAAACCGATCTTTTCTATGAACGTAAGAAATATGGATTCAAAAAACGATGATGATTCGTGATTGTATGAATACTTTAATTACTTGAACTATTTGGATCTCTTATGCTATGTGGAAACTTGTCTGTTACTAGAAAGAATCTAAAGATATTGGATTCAAACTAGAAGTTATTCTTTGCTGTTCTTGATCATCTTAACTAAGTTTTCGTTAATAGACTTTGGTTTAGTGTTTGAATAGTATTTTGCATTGTGCATAGTGTTTGATTGCATCATATCACACAATAGAAGGAAGAGACTCTGCTTTTTGTACTTGTTTTGGCATGTTTTTTGACTTTATATAATGGGCTCCGTGGAGCTATTGTGGTGGATACAGATGCTAAAAGCTTTTAAAAAGTATCTTTTGGATAAACAGATTTGTATAGATTGTGTTACAGTAGAGTTTTAAGTCAATGGTTTGGTGGCATTCTTGTAATAACTGAGCTTTTACAGTTGTGTGATAGTTGACTCAACTAAGTTTGAATACTCCAAAAGGATTATAAGAAGATAAGAACATCATTATCATAGATTGGGCGTGAGCCAAACCTTACAGCACTAAAACTTACACATGCTGGAACAAGTAGATGAAATCAGCTAAGTTTTATATTTAGATTTAAAAACGCCCCAAACCAAAACAACTCAATAAATAGATAAATTAGACTTTGGTTCTCATACCATATTAATTAACATGAATTTCTAACTAAAAATAATTAATAATAAGTAAAATGATTAGTGTGCTTTATAAACCCAAAAATAATTCATGTAAACGTGTTTTTTTTTTTGTGTGAAAAGAGCTTGGTAGATACTAACTTTTGTGAGTTGTCCAAAAAAATAGAACTTATGTGGTTCGATTTCGGGAGAGCTCATGATTAGTTCGACTCGCAATTCTCACGTGGCATGAGTAGCCTTTCGAACAAACAAATTATAATAATATTTTAATATAAATTAATTTATGATTAATTTTAATATTTTTAAAAAAATTTGAACCAATCAATTGTAGGTACATGGTAACTATATAAACATTATAGTGAAATATCTCAAAAATTTCTCATTTAATATTTTTTTTATTCTTTCTATTTCATTATATATATATATATTTTTAATTATTAGAGATTTAACAAATTTCTACTAGTCACACAATAAATCAAAATATATAATTAAGGACAACTTTGAAACTAAGGGCCGGTTTGTGTGGCCTCTACAAATATAAAAGGGGAGAGAGAGAAAGAGAGAAACACAAAAAAAATGGGTTATTCATCATCAAAGCTTGGGTTATGTTTGGTCTTCTTCTTCTTCACATTTGCTTTGCTCTCTTCTGCTCGCCTCAGTCTTCCATTTTCAGGTACTTGTCTTCTTCCTTTTAATTCACCATTCATCAGTTCCAAGTATTTTTTAATATTTTTTGAATGATAATATGTGTTTGTTTAAAAAAATAAAATAAAATATCTGTTTGGTTATTCAACCTCCAAGCATTTTTCTATTACTTTGTCTTAATCCGTACCCTTTTATCTCATAAGAGATATATATTTAGGTTTTACACATAATAATTATAATAATTTCTTCATTGCATGGTTCATGTCATCCATCTTTATTTGTTTCCTTTGTTAATTTTTAGTTTTCTTTCTATTAAGTTAAGGGTTTGAGATCTCATAATCAAAAGTATATATATATATATATGTGTGTATGTAACATATTTATTGGCCGGTGATGTGGTCGTGTTCACATGATCTGTCTTATGAAACAGTGTATATATATCTTTAAAGTTATTCAACAAAATCACAAAAATAAGAAATACAACATATATGAAAAAAAATGAGCAAAAACTTATTTACCCAAACAAAAAAGCAAAAAAAGTATATACCAATAATTCTTAAATGCATAATAGATTTTTTTAATACTACACACATATATAACTTTATGAAATTAATTTTTCGAAATTTCAGTCTACATGGTTATACACTTAACTATATTCCCCTTCAATTATTAACGTTATTTTTTATTTTATTAAAGGACGTTACCCATTTTCACATTTTTAGATTTCCAGTTTAATCTTTTTGCTAAATGTTTTATATTTTAAAAATGTGAATATGAGGATCCTTTTCATACTGACACAAGTTGTGTAGTACATTAGTTTTTATGTACACTGTTTACAGTTGATTATAACTAGTTTCTCTCTATATTTAAATCAAGTGAACATGATCAAACACGACGTTCAAGATTGTCTTATTTTGCTGATGACTTGTTCACACGGCCAAAATCTTATAATATATTTATTTTAAAAGATAAACATATATGTTATGCAGTATGGAAATAACTCGGTTATAAATTTTAGGCTTTTAAATATAGTATATGTCTTTAATACTTATTAAAATATGTCCACCCTTTATAAGGGTTGACCTTAGAAGAAAATGACAAGGACAGATCATACCATGACTATTTAATCAAATTTGACAGATATTTTTTAATAGCATATATATTAGTAGGTTTAAATTAATGGATTCTATAATTCCATAATATCTGTGAAAAAATACAAGCAAAGATTTCGTGTTTTGGAAACCTATATCCAAACAAATTAAAGAAAAGGGTTGAATTTGTTTTAAACGAATTTGAATTTTAAATATATATATTTTAGCAGATATATAAGTATTTGTACAAGATGACGATCATTACAAAGTTGCAACTTTGTTTTTTGACATATTTTATGTGCAATTAAATAAATAAAAATATACAACCTATTGAGTATTACGACGTAAATTTTCTCATATTATGCTTCCACAAAAATAATATTAATAACATCCATTTCCGTGTGTTTTTCGTTTTCATATTTTCATGTGAATAATAAAAAAAACAAATCAAACATTTCATCATCTCTAGAAAAAGTTGACTTTTGGAAATTATGTTCTATTCTAAAAATTTATTAATGACTATGATGATTTGGATATTTTATTATCAAATAGATGAAAATTCTAATATATTTTTAGTTAAAATGCTACGACTGGCTATCTAACCTTTGAATGACAAAATATAATATGAATATGAATATGGCAGAAAATAAAATGACGGTGGTGAGAGAACGGTCATTGATGGTGAGCACCAACGACTATGGTGAGCCTTCAGCTAACGGTAGACACGATCCACCACGTGGCGGTAGAGGCCGGAGACGTTGAGAGGATAACAAAAAACTTATGTTCTTAATTTGGCTCTTTCCGGTGCATGCATGCAGATAATCTATATATAGATGAATAAAAATATTTATAATATGTTGCATATGAAACATAAAGTAAAAAAAATATTACCTTGTTTCTATTTGTGTTATCCTAAATCGACTTCAACTTATGATAAGTTTTTGTAACAAAAAAATTATTTAACATCTACCGATCTATTTTTTAAATTTACAAACATAATATATTTGAAAAAACAAAATTATACGAAGTGTGAGATTGTGAGATTATTACATTCAGAGGCGTGCCTGGGATAAAAAAAAAGGCATTTGTCTTAGGCCACATAATTTAACTGCTTTTATATTTAATATTTTTTGTTTAATATGTGGTAAAATATGTATTTTAACACTGTTAAATCTGTTATCTTTAAGTTTAAAATTTTGTTTTCTGTATTAATAAAAGTATTAGTAATTTCTATTATTTTATAAAAATATTTTAAATATAAGATTTTATAAACTAAACATAATAGATAAATTTATATTTATTATTAAAATATAATAAATTTTAGTAATTATTTTATAGACTAAATCTTTATTTTCTGATTTTATAGTTTCAGAAAATAGATAAATTTATTTTTATAATTTAATAACCTAATTAGTTTATATTTATTATTAAAATTTAATAAATTTTAGTAATTATTTATTGTTTATTATTAAAATATATAAAAAGATTAAACTTTTTAGCCTTAAGTCTCTAAATCTCTAGGCACTGCTCTGATTACATTAAGAGAAGAAAAAAAAGGTTATTACATTAGTTTGGAGTTGTGAGATTGTGAAAGATGTGAAGCCTCAGAAGCTAGTACATCAACAACGTGACCTTCCCGCCAGGCTCNGTTTCCAAACTAAACAGATGGTTTAATCGTACTTTTTTGTATGTGTAGTTAATGTGTGATTTGAATACGATTTTGTCTTATTTTTGATAAATATGGTAAAAGAATATTCGAGAAGAAGAATATAATAGTCAAGACATTAAGCATTCATAAAAATAATACAATCAGTTGAAATATTTTGGTTTTTGTGAACCGTTACTAAAATAATTTATGTTATGATTGAATTTTAAAACATTGAAGTTTAGATCTTATAAATTCACATGTTTATGTCAGTTGTTAGCCTGTTATACTCTTTCCAAGTGTATTTGTCTCTATATAACATACTTATAATTCAATAAATAATGTTTTCGTATTAATTAATAATAATAAAAAAAAACTCAGTAGGTTTTTTTTTGTATCGATCGTTGTCGTCCTTGGTCATATTTTACTATTTTTTTGTTTTTTAATCGGTTTATACTAGCTCTGCGCATTCGTTTTTTTCGATTTAAACGGTTTAGTTTTTTCGGTTTAAACTGTTCGGTTTTTTCGGTTTTTTCGATTTTAAAAAATCAGTTCCGAAGTAAAAACGAAAAAAATATCGGTTTGTTCGGTTCTGTTTTGGATAAAAAAATATCGGTCTGTTCGGTTTAATTTACACCGAATAAATCGAACCGAAACATGATTTTTGACAATTATTTAGTTAACCGAATAATAATTCAAACCAAATAATAATTCAAATCGAACCGAAAACCGAATAAAAATAAAAAAATACCGATCAGTTTATTCACTTAAAACCGAACAAATCAAAACCGATTTAATTCGGTTCAGTTTTCGATAAACCGAACAAAATCGAACCAAATATCCAGAGCTAGTTTAGACAGAAACATAATGCAAAACAATAGTATATTAAGAAAAGGTAATGTCATTTAGGGTTAGTGAAAAGACAAGAGAAAGAACAATGTGAAGTGACAAATTAAAAAATAATGGACAAGTCACACTATCGTGGTTATGTCTTTAAAAAATCATTTGATCTCTCTTCTTTTGGCTTTATGTCCGATTCCGATTTTATAATATATGATTTTGATACTAATAAAACCAAAAGTAAACGAATCACATACATAAACCAATTATTATCTTCATAAATATCTTCTCATTTCCTCATTTTAAAATATTTAATTATATATAATCCAAATTTTATTGGAGGATATCTCATTTAGATCCGATACCAAAATGTTTTTTTATCAATTATTTATAAAACAAAACGGGACCAAAGTGTTTTTTTTTTTAATCAGAAAGATCAAAGCAAATGATGCATGAGTTGTCATCTATAAAAATCATTTTCCATGTTGTCCATAACTCATATAGATCCATAATATTAAAGTATTAAATTTTGAATTTGTTATAAGTTAGTGGTACTAGTTTATAGTATACCAGAAGCACCTGCCTACCACAACAATTATAAATGTATATTTTACCTAAAAAGATACTCATTTCAAGATTCCAACTCATAATTTTATTTGAAGAAACAAATACTTTTAGTTGAGCTAGTTGATGTTAGCCATTTTCTTAGATATTCGGATTACAGTAAAAAAATTTAAAATAAATTTTCAAATTTAGTATATTTAATTTTTTTTTGGAATATTCGGATCTACATCTTAAAATATAGTCGGATGTTGCCGGCTATTTGGCATATTTGGATCCAAATTTGGATCTATTTTTTATGGTTTACACGAATTTAGATATGTAATAGGGTACTTGATGCTAGTGCTGGGAAGTGGATCGATCCGCAACCCGCGAACCCGTGGGTTTTCGAAGAAAAATCATCAATCCGAATCCGTCCTGCATAAGCAAAAAAATTTAAAATCAAATTCGCACCCGCATCTGCAAAACCCGCGGTGTAGCCCGCAACCCACTAAATTTAATTATTTTAATTTTTTTTTATAAAATCATTAAAAAAAAAGTTCGAAAACTCATAAAACTTATAAAAAACACNCACCACTACTTGATGTGTATTCATAAAAGTAACAAAATGTAAGAAATAAGTATGCCAAGAAAAAGCAGAACTATATGACTTTACCTGTTGAGTATGTTTTAACCCAACCAACAAAGAAACATTTGTTTACTTTCTTAGACATTACTCATAAGTGAGTGTTTCTAACTCCGGCAAACAAAATTATTACTAAAGAATGTTACTTTAAACTTTACTTATGGGACCCTCTACTGCACTAACATTCATCTCTGCAATCTCGTTAACACTCTATATCAAATTCTCACTTGTTTTTGTAAATCGTAATCAAACATGAGGCTATCATCTCCAAAACATCTAAAAAACACTATTATTGGTAGACAAACTAACCTTTAACTAATTATTTGGTTTTATTTTTATCTTATTTTTCAACAAGTAGCTTCATTGCCACCTAATAGAGACTATAAAGTAAAAGTATCTTTGAAAATATGCTCAATCTGTTAAGAGTACTGAACCATCGATCATATGAATGGTTCGTGAAGTTAAAAGAGACGTGTATGTTCATCATGATAGATCGTGATCTTTAACCGTTCTTCTTCTTTATGGAGTTGCATGCTTCTACATAAATAACATATTAAAAATATAATTTGATGTTTTAAATATAGACCTAGCTAGCTACGTGTTTTATTTTACTCTCACAGATTCTGTCGACTCTAAGAACTTTTGACTTTTCTATAAGGCCATGTGGTGCGCCTTTTTTTGGCATCTCGTATGATGCGCTTTTTAAGCATTTTTATTGCGAGTATCTCTTCCTATATTTTTCTCTTTATTATTTTTAAAATAAATTAATATAAATTTTAATATATTCAATCATATAATATGACATTAAAATTATTTAATGTACTTATACTAAAAAGAAGAAAAATAAAAAAATTTAATTTAACTATACATAACTCCATTTATTTCTCTCTCTCTCTTGAGAATTTATTATAATTATTCAAAATAATATTAATACAATAGAGAAAACTTATTACTCTTTCTCAAATGATTTTTATTATTTATAAAATAAATCGAAAAAATAATTAATATGAAGTGATTTTTTTATTAATAAGGGCTACTAATTATAGAGATATTTTCAATTAATGTGTGGTTGGTAAACAAAAAAATTCATTAGAAAATATATCACTTTAGTTTTTAACATGTCATTTTTCAGTTTTGAAAGATTTTTTTTTAAAAAAAACTATACATAAATTGAATCACAAAATAGTAAACTACAAACAAAAGATCATTACATTACGATGCTTGACAAAAAAACAAGCCTTAGTGTAATATATGAGAAGTAGATACAACTTAACTCTGACAGATATAGGATCCGGATTCATGCGAATCTTTGTCGTAATAATGAAAACGATATCAGTTTTTTTGTGGACCCGATTCAATGGTAGCTGAGTCTATGAACTCGAACATTCTTACTTTTTTCTTATTTTTTGGATGACACTCATAACTATTAAAGCGTACACAACGGTTCAAGGCGAGAGTAGGGTCCCTCTTTTTGTGCTCGTGGCGCAAGGGTCATGGACTGGTCAGGCACGACACGAGCCACACCCACACGTTAATGCATATATGAAGTAGTGAGGTGCAAGACTTTTCTAAAAAATAAAAAAAATAACGTGAAAATTTGTACTGAAAAGAGCAAATGTACTCTGTGGGATTAGATAAAAAATGCAAGGTGCATGTTTGATCCACGAAAAACATCAAATTCTTTAAGACGTGTTCATTACCACTCTATTCCCTCAACACTTGTTTTTGTTTTGGGGTTACTTCTTTTTTATGTTTGTAATGAAATCTTTGTTAACATGAGTTTTACGTTAGTGAAGAATCCAAAATAATATATTAACGTTAGTAAATTTTTACCATATATATAAGCTACTAGTATACAAATTCTACAGGAAGCATATTTTCCATGGACCACCTTTGATATTTTTTTTTTGCAGTGAACATATTATATATCATAAATAATTGTTCTTAAGAAATTAATTTATGATAAACCATCTTTTAAAAAAATTATCTAACATGTGTAACATCGTGAGTTAATACTTATACGAAATGATTCCTTTCTATGTAAATGTAGACGTGTTTGATAAACAAATTAAAAAGATTTTAAAAAACCATAAAACCCCATTAAAATATGAATCGTAATATGGTATACCGTATATCATATTATGAATATATTTAAGATCGGTACAAAAATATTTAATTAAAATCAAAAATATATGTATATTTTTATCTAATAATTATGAACTATATGACGTAAAAAAAAGCAGACATAAATATATGTTCAAACAGAAAATATAAATTCTAAAATATATATTTATACAGCTATTACACTATGTAAATTCAACATATTAACAGTCTTAACTGTATTACCTGATATGTATAATAGTTTTTTATATAATTATATTCAGAAATATTGAATATATATGCCTAGTTGAAATAATGTAATGAATTTATTAATTAATTGTTTAAAGATGTATAATTAAATATATATGGCCCTTCGGAAATCACGAGGAAATCGAAGGATGTCTTCTACCATGTGCTAGAAATGATACTTAGCAAGTAGCCCACATTACTAACCATTTGTCGAATAATCACGTGCAAACTTATATGTACATTACACATCATTTTATAAAGTTAGATAAATTCCATTATAATATTTTTATCACATTTAAAATTTATACTAATATTTTTTATAAATTTTGCTTTTGTTAAAGCCGGTTCAATGTTATAATGTAATGGATTTTAATATATTATTTAAACCCAATCTTTATTTTTAAGCATATTTTATATTGAATTTTTAATATAAATATAAGAGTATTTTAGTTTGTTTCAACAATATGTTTATGGAAATTTCATTTTAATAAAATGTAATTTTTATTTAGTTCATTTGTTTTTTCTTAAAGATTTATATAAATAACATTAAACGAAGCACTTTATAAAAAGCTATAAAGTCTTTTCATCTATGAAAAAAGGTTTTGAATATAAAAAGTGATGTTGATAAAAAAAAAAGAATATTAAAAATGAAACTTCAATTGAAATATGTATTTTTAAACAATGTATATACATAATACTTTTCTGAATAGAGTGAAGTTGTTTCAAGTCATTTTCATGAGTAAATTGTACATAGTGAAATGTAGTTGACAGAGGCAATTATGTCAAATATGTATATAATTGTAGCAAAATAATTAATTAATGAATACTTAAATCGTAAATACGTGTTAGTTTGGAAAAATAATAAAAGAAGAAACACCTTAATTTGTTTTTCTACAGTACAATGTCTCCTCCACTAACCCATAAATATGTCTCGAATTATAAGCTTTGAATGGCGATAAACAAATTGTTGATTTAAAATTCACTAATTTGGTGGATAGATAGGTCTTTGTCTGATAAAAAAAATTGTGAAAGACTCTAATTAAAAGTCTCCAAAAACTATTAAAAATCAAATTAGTTGAAAAATTAGTAGATAATATACCTAAAAAAATTGTGAAAGACTCTAATTAAAAGTCTCCAAAAACTATTAAAAATCAAATTAGTTGAAAAATTAGTAGATAATATACCTATTTTTAATAGTAGTTAACCATTAAACCTATTTGACTACAGTCTGTTCTACAGTAAAACTTCTATAACTTATAGGAGCTTGTTGACAAAAAAAAAACTAATGGGATCTTATTATTTTATTAATTTATAGTAATATTAGTTTACCTAAATTAATATTAGTTGACACCATCAAATATAATTTATTGGATAAAATAACATTAATTTTTTATTTAGACATAAATATCTTTTTTATAAAAAATATTTTTTATTTAATGTTAGAATTTAATATTTAATGTTTGGATTTATTATTTAAGATTTAGAGTTTAGTATTTATGGTTATGATTTAGTATATAATTTTTGGGTTTAATATTTATTATTTAGAGTTTAGAATTTTTGATTTAAAGATTAGAATTTAGTATTTAAAATTAGAATTCAATATATATTATTTGAGTTTACTATTTATTGTTAGGATTTATATAATTTTTCTCTAACAAAATATAATTTTTAATTTAATTATTAAATAATTAGTCCTAATTTTTTTATTGATATTTATGGAATATAAACTAAAATTAATGTTGTTTAAGAAAATTTTCTTTAAAATAATTTGATTTAAATAAATTAATAGTTTGGATCTTATAATTGTATCTTTTATTTAGAGAGTTTAATATTAAAAAATCTAATTATTTTAAGGTTTTGACAATAAATAACATAGAGTGTAGATGAACTTATTTATACAAATATGTACTGTATATGTTAGTATATTACCATCGAGTTTTGCATAGTACGAAAATATAATAAAAATATATATTTTATTTAGTTCGTATGAATATATAATTTAAAATATATTTAAAGAGATGTTAGCATATTTTATAATTTTTTATTTTTTATATATCGGTAACTTACAAATATAGTTAAATTATATTATAATTTATCTTGATAATACATAATCGAATAATGAATTTATGAGTTTTGTAGATCCAGATCCAAATAATATAAATTTGTGAGTCCGATTAAAGGCTATACGAAACAAATAGAAAAAAATAAATTTGTGATCAGATTCGTTTTAAATATTTTAGATTTAGATAGTTTAATTATGAAAATTAATTATCAATTTAAAATATATGATTATTCGGTTTATATTCGGTATAGGTTGAGATCATATTATATATACCATATACAAAATATTAAAAAAATATAAAGTTTGTTTAAATAAAATTTGATTAATTTTTTAAAAAATATAAGTAAAAGCATAATGATAACAATAAGTAAACATGTAGTCAATACTAATACTAGTTAAATAATTATGATAAATTTACTTTTTATTGTATTTATATATTTTTATAAAAATAAATAATATTTATATTTTTTCTTCTAATAATAATAATATTTATTTATTTAATAATTATAAAAATTAGTTATATATTTTTAAAATATGTATTTATTAATAGAAATTTTTAAATTTAATTTAAATTTAAAATTATTTAAATAAATATTATATATAATATTATATTTTAAGTGATCTAAACCAAATATATTTAAAAGATTTAAAATTTAAAACTATTTAGTTTATTTTTCTTATTTATTAAAAATATATATTCTNCTCCCAACTGATCCTCATCCTCCTATAACTAATAAAATGCAAACCGGTTTGATGTTATGAACGAAAAAATTAGATTTTTTTTTTTGTTAAAAGGTTTTAAATGAAATTTTTTTATCCACCAACTACTTCTTTTTGACGAAAATTAATATCAACCACGATTTATAAATCGGTGATTGTGGAACTTTATAGGCCAAATAAAACAAACACAAAACCGGCTATTAAATCTCACGTTGTCAGTTTTCATAATTTACATTGATTCAATGAGTTTCCTACTTAATTTTTAAGAAAAAACCTAACTGAAAATTTATTTTATATGTAATGGTACTCACTTTTATATTTATTACATCAAAAATGACAAAAAAACATCATGTATTTATGATAGGCTAATAAATGTTTCAATTGCAAAATATCTCAATTTTTTTTATTCCAATTGTTTCATAATATATGTTATTTTATTTTTTCACAATTATTACAAAAGATTAAATTTACTTATTTTTATTCTTAATTTATATGATTGATCAAGATATTAAAATAATAGAGATAAAATTGAAAATTTGATGAAATATTTACATTAAAAATATAAACTAACAAATAAAATAAAATATTATTGAAAACTTAAAACTACATATATTATGAAAAAAAAGAAATAATAAATAATGGAATTATTTAGATTTTTGTTTGGAAACTGAAATTTTTATAAAGAAATAAATCTAGAAATATATTATTATTTTTTTTTTTGGCAAGAATAATTTTATTTTACAAATAAACTTTAACTTACTAAAGTGTATCACAATTCTCTAATTTGGTTTCGCTGAAGTTTGAACGATTTAACAAACGTAAAAATAGAAAATTCACTCATTTTATTCTTTAAATAAATAAATTAACCACAAAAATAAATAAATAAATTAATTTTAATAAATAAAAGAAAAAAGAGCAAAAAAAGAGGAGCCTTTCTCAATCTCTTACACATCTCCCCTCTTTATATAAACAGATCTCACACACCCCAAAAAAACATCAAACTCCTTTCTTCATCACCTTCTCTCACTTATACATATTCTGATTCTTAGAGAGAGAGCTCTTTCCTCTATTTCTTCTCTCTCTCCGGCGGCAATGGTTGTTGCTATGGACCAACGCAGTAATGCCAAGGTATATTCTGACGCCGGAGACCAGAAAGAAGACGGGTTTGATCCGAGTGCTCAACCACCATTTAAGATCGCAGATATAAGAGCTGCGATTCCTAAACACTGTTGGATTAAAAGTCCTTTAAGATCCATGAGTTACGTCGTCAGAGATATCTGCGCCGTCGTTGCTTTGGCCGTTGCCGCTGTGTATATTGATAGCTGGATCTTTTGGCCTCTCTATTGGGCCGCTCAAGGAACCCTTTTCTGGGCCATCTTTGTTCTCGGCCACGATTGGTAAATTTAATTCATTTTTTTCAGATTCGTAAATTTTTTTATTACCTTTTTACTTTTTTTCATTGCCTCGATTTCGTGAATTTATGTGAATGCACGTTCGATGAGTATTATTGCTGACTTCAATATTTATTCTTTTGAGGTTACTTTTATTAAAAACATTAAAAAAACAGAAAAAGTTATATTTTTGCATTAATTTTTCATAATGATTATTCGTAAGACTCGTAACAAATATCTTCTCTATTTTTAATTAATTCCGCATTTCATGGATCTACATTTCTAGAACTTTTAATCATAAAACTCATTAAAAATAAAATATATTATTTCCTTTTTTTGTCTAAAAAACCAAGTCAAATTTAACACGTCATATATCAGATTTTATTACCTTGAATAAATAGTAAATACAAATAAATGAATAATAATGTGAAATTGAATGTAAAAAATGACAGTGGACATGGGAGTTTCTCAGACAGTCCTCTGTTGAACAGTGTGGTTGGTCATATTCTTCATTCATTCATCCTCGTTCCTTACCATGGTTGGTAAGTTATTTATTTTTTATTTTTAATATTATTAGTTTATGTATTTATTACTGTCAATTTCTTATTTATGCGTTTGTTAATAAGTTCGTTATGTCTATTTAATTTTTTATTTGTTTGATATATGCAAACAATTTCATAATTAAAAAATGCATGTGACTTGTGGGGTAGCTTTGCTTATTACACTCCAAAAACCATATAATATAAAACTTTTTATTAAATTCTGTGGGCCTAATTAAGGCCCATTAGTCACTTGAGTACGAACCTAATTTTCTTTGGTTTGAGATTATGGTAGTAGATCAGTCTTCAATGCTTGGATGCATCATGCATCATATTATTGAATTGTTCGTATCTGCCTTGAAAACGACATTATATAAAATAAAGAATTAAATGTGTGAATATAAATGGGGGCGGCTGCAGGAGAATAAGCCACCGGACACACCACCAGAACCATGGCCATGTTGAAAACGACGAGTCTTGGGTTCCGGTAATATTTCCTCTCATTTTTTTAAATATTTTTCTTTTAAATTTTATGTGCTTAGGATTCTTTTTTTTCCATTGTTTTATTTATTTTATCTTTTTTTTTTTTTTTTTTTTNCAGATTTGTTTTTTTGCTGTTGTAATAAAGATTTGAAAGTGTCATAGTTCTTTGGTAATTGATATATTTGTGGTTATAAGGACTAACTTTATCAGAAAATATAATATAATATATAGATTTAATAATGGACCACTTATATTCGAATCCTTCGTATAAAATGATTCTCCTCGAAGTTCGTTTACTTTTCTTTGCTATTATTTTCCAACTCCTTTGTCTTTTTCTTGATATTTTGTATTCATCTTTATAAAACTTATAATAAACACATCACATGCACTAGTTGATACGAATATTATAACTATAATATTAAATTTTTATACTAATAATCAATAACTAATTTTTGTTTTTCAATATTTAAACATTTCAGTTACCAGAAAAGTTATACAAGAAATTACCACACAGTACTCGGATGCTTAGATACACTGTTCCTCTCCCTATGCTTGCTTATCCTATTTATCTGGTAATATTTAATTTTTCTAATTACAATTATAATTGATTTTACATATTTAAACTATTATAAATTGACTTGATTTATATTTATTAACAGTGGTATAGAAGTCCTGGAAAAGAAGGGTCACATTTTAACCCAAACAGTAGTTTATTTGCACCAAGCGAGAGAAACCTAATTGCAACTTCAACTACTTGTTGGTCTATAATGTTGGCCACTCTTCTTCTTTCTTCATTCCTCTTTGGTCCATTCACTGTTCTTAAAGTCTATGGTGTTCCTTACATCGTAAGTTATTATGATATTAATAATAATTATAATATATATTTATTTTGGTTTTATATAATTTTTATATTTTATAAACAGATCTTTGTAATGTGGTTGGACGCTGTCACGTATTTGCATCACCATGGTCATGATGAGAAGTTGCCTTGGTACAGAGGCAAGGTAATTTTCATCCAATTATTATTTTTAAATTAAAAAAAGCAAAGATTTTATTATTTAATTAAATTAATTTGTGATGATAATTAGGAATGGAGTTATTTACGTGGAGGATTAACAACTATTGATAGAGATTATGGAATCTTTAACAATATTCATCACGACATTGGAACTCATGTGATCCATCATCTCTTTCCACAAATCCCTCATTATCACTTAGTTGAAGCTGTGAGTGATCATTTCATTATATATATATAAAGATTAGTACATAATCCTTAATTAATGTGATTGTTTAATTGTTAATTAACAGACAAGATCAGCTAAACATGTGTTGGGAAGATACTACAGAGAACCACAGAGGTCAGGAGCAATACCAATCCACTTGGTTGAAAACTTGGTTGCAAGTATTAAGAAAGATCATTACGTCAGTGACACAGGTGATATTGTCTTCTATGAAACAGATCCAGATCTCTATGTTTACGCATCTGACAAATCTAAAATCAATTAATCTGTTTTTTAGCTCTATTAGGAATAAAATCAAGTCCTTTTTATTTTATTTATTTAATGTTGTTTTAAGTTAAAAAGTGTACTTGTCAAAACTCTTTGTTTTTATTTTCTTTAATTAATGTATTTACATTACAAGACATAAAGTTTTGTTTTGTATTTTATTTTTAGTTATTATAAAAAAAACGATCTGAATACTTTGTTGTTTAGACAAAAGAAAAAGACAGTTGCAGTAAAAGTTGCACGCGTTTGTGGTCCCTGTCGCAAACAACAATGTCTCACAGAGTTGTCGTTTATTAAAGTAATGGGCTTACTTTACGGCCCAAATATATCTAAAGCCTCTTAAATTACGCAATTCTAGGAGAAACCAAAAAAGCAAGAGAGGCCAACTTTTTTACTTTTTGTTCCGACCACATAAATTAAAAGTTCGGCTAACAATCACAAGTTGGCATTAGAATATTCGTGATTTATTTATCTCTTTCCCACTTGACTCAACATTATTATTTTTTATTTCTAAGACTCACAAGAAAAGGTCAAAACTGTCATGGATTAAACTCTATAGATGTTTGATTAAAAATGTTAACCGACGATTTCGTTTTTAACAGTTAGAATATTAGACATGAATTAAAGAAAATAAAAATCAGAGAGATGCCTAAAAGGCTAAAACCATATATTGAAAATAATTTTGGGCCTCTTTTAAAAAAGCCTGATATGTACACACTTTTTAAGCTTTAAGCCTATAATATTACATTTAAACTCAAACCAAGCCTATTACAATATTCTCACAACATCTATATAACACTATCATATCGTAATTTACCAAAACACAATAATCATATCACTTCCATTCTCGCCGGAAACTGTATTCTGGGAGTTTCTTCTTTAGCCGGAGCATCTGTAGAGGCGACAAGTTTCAAAGTGAAAGGAGTAGCAGAAACATATTTTTGCTTTGCTTCAACAAAGCTTGAAGCAACAACAGTTTGTAGCCATTGATCAAATGTTCTCTCTTCATCTGATGACCATCTCAATGCAGCTAGAATCTGAAGTATCACATCGTTTTCGATCTCTAGATGTGTTTCAGGTCCAAAAGAACGATGAAACTCCGAAAAGATGTTTCTTTCTATGTTCTTTGCTAAACCATCAAAGTCAATCAGCTTTAATGTTACTTTCCCATCTACATGTTCTGCAAAATCCTCAAGCCAAGCTTTCCTGTTCTCGGACATTGTACACGCTTCATCTATGTTTGCTTCTGGTTCATTAACTGGAAGATTCAGATCAAGAAATGAACGTTGAGACTTAAGAGCTCGAACCTCTGTAATCCCTGTTTCTGATTCTTCCTGTCTTCTCTTATTCAGACCATTCTTGTTATCATTCGATGCATTTTCGGCTAGTTTTATCTGAAGTTTCCAGTTTTTTGCGGTGTTAACTCTTTCTTCGGAGTATTTGACGGGTTCTTTAAGAACATGACAATCCCTATCTTTATCAATCCCAGAAGTTGTAGCAACAACTATCACATTTTTCATAGTGATCTCTCTCCCGTACGAATCACGGAGTTTTCCAGTTCGCATAGCATCAGACAATCTGATCTGATCAGGGATCTCTGCTTTTTCCAAGTTTTCAATGAAAACAACAGAACTCACCCGCCTGGCCACTTCGCCTGTAATGTAATCGACTAATGTTTTCCCTCTGAATCTCTCGTCAAGATTGTCTTGTGACTGGAAATCTACACATATGCAGTTGTTTTGGCCATCACAAAAGACTTCGGCAAGCGCTGATGCTACCTTCTTCTTCCCGGCTTTATCAGGTCCAAGAAGAGCGAGCCAAATATTACTTCTTCTCCTGGATTCATCATCTCTGTATCCGCATATGATTTCGCAAATGGCGTTGATAGCTTCGTTCTGAAAGCCGACTTTTCGAGAGAGTAATTCTCTGAGAGACTTGAAATCTTTGCAATACTTTGAAACTGGCAAGAATGGTTTCTCTTTAATCAACGAAAAGTCTCTCCGGTCAACTGATACCGGAGTGCTTGATTCCTGGTTTTTTGATGCATAGATTGTCCCCAACCCAAGATCTGTAGTAACACAGCTCAATGAACAGTTTGTTGTCTGACTTGTGACATCCTCTGTATGTTTTGGCTTCGAGATTTTTACTGATAAACTGGGTTGTTGTGACAAATTCTGCACTTGAGCAATCCCTTGCGAGCATTCAGATGTTATAATGCGAACACTTTGATGAGATGGGCTTCTGATACTCATCTCAGTTTTGCTAGAAGAAACCAGCTGAAGCGGAAACTGTGGTCTAACAGGCTGAAAGCTGAGTTTAGGAAACGCCGGAGTTTGATGGATTCTTTGGCAAATGTCATCCCATTTCTTCTCTAAAGCAGGAATCCGAGAAGCTAACACGTCTGGATCATCTTTAGTCTGCATTGAATAAGAAGCAAATACTCTCAAGATATTGCAATAGAAGCATAAACATTATTTAAAAAAAAAACAGTTTGTTCGTAAAAGCTGCACCTTATTAATTCCTTTGTCTTGTTCACACTCCACATTACGTAACCAAGAAGGTAACTGATCATCGAAACTTGACCTAGACTTGCCAAAGGCTGTGACTTCTTGCTCATACTTCTCATTACAAAGATGACACCGAGACAAGGTCTGATTCATTGAGTTACTAAACGGTACTCTAAAATCTGATGTTGATGAGAAAAAACCTCCAAATGGAACAAATGATCCCATCAAACTGTATATAAACCACAAAGCATCATTATTCAAACCTATGTTCTCAGAAACCGCAGACAAACAAACAAAAACATACCTAGATTTTGGATAAACCCCTTGACTTGAAGATGTAATAGGAAGAATCTGAAGATTCCAATCTTTATCAATCGTTGGAAACTTCTCAGTTAGCTTCAAATACGTCTCGTTACTTGAAACACTTGCAATAAACCAAAGCTTCTCATGAAGTTTCAACAGATCAGAGAGCTTCAACACAAACTTGTTAATATCATTAACAGAGAAAACATCACTAGTTAAAACTTTCAACTCTCCAAGATTTAAAACCATCCCTGACTTCAATCTATCTAAATCATCAAGTTTCATATTCATCCTCGATTCTTCAACTAAAACTTTACTAATCTCTAAACTAACTACACTTAACCCACTAATCTCCAGAGGTAAAAAACCAAACTTCCCTCTGTTAATCGAATCAGTAAACGTTTTAAGAGCTTCACCACCACAATTTCCAACAAGTAATGGATTCTTCTTATCTTTCCGACCTAAAATTTCTCCGATTCTTCTACAATTCTCATCGTAATCAACAAACGGAAACCCCAATCTAGCCCGACCCGGATCAGATTCGGCTAAATTATATAGAAAAAGAGGTGGAATCCGAGAACGTGGAAATCGCGATGTCACCGGAGGATGAAGAACGTCGAGTTTAATGTCGGTGCTCCTAAACCCAGCTTCACCAAAGACCCGACTGACAATTGGGTCATCCAAAATGGATAATATAAAATATTTAATTTCAACTTTCAAAACCGACGTCGTTTGAGTCCCGTGGATTTGATGTAAATAATAACTCTCTGGATGACGTCTCTGAGTGGCCTGAGATCGTTTGATCGCCGCCATGAGTGAGT
>KE157026.1:24342-34706 GCA_000411055.1 Leavenworthia alabamica
CAAATAATTAAAAAATTCAGTTATTTTTAATATTTTAGTTATTATAATCTTAAGCAAATTGATATTTTTGAGTTTCTAATCATGGTTTAGGTAATTATTTTATATAAAATTTTAATAAAATTAATATATATTGGTATATAATTTCATTTTGGATATCTATCGGGTACTTATAATTTTCTGGGTTTGATTCGGGTTCGGATTTCGATTTTCGGGTATGAAAATTTTATTGTCTATTCGGGTATTATATAGTTTCATATTCAGATTCGATTTTTTTTTTCGGTTCGAATTCGTTTCGGTATTTTGGATTCGGATTTTTTTGGCCAAGGACTCTCGTGTATATATAGAAGGAGCAAAGGCCACATGTGGTGAGTATAGATTCGCTATGGCCCAACTTAAAGATCTTCTTTTGTTTCTATTCGTTAAAGCTTTTCAAATTTCAATTAATTCCGGATTTGACAATCTACATTTTTTCACATTATATTCTTTTTTTTATATATAAAAGATTTTAATATTCTCTTATTCACTTCATGAAAAAAAAATCTGATAGATGAGTATCTTTGCATATCTTCATATTCCTGTTTTTTTTCAACTCGTATTTGTATTGTGTGTATTAACTAACTAATCTCCAAAAGTGAATAGTTAGATTCAGACCAAGTCACTTGGTTTTATTACACTGGATTTGATTGAGTTTATAAATGATCAGACAATTTTTGTCAAAGAGATAAACAATACTAGAATTGTACTCTTTTTGTTTCTAATAGATTTATTTTTTAATTATTGATTATAAAAGACAGAAATATTTTTTTCAATTTATGTTCATGATATACAATGTTCTATTTCCACTGATAAAGTAAATTTAAATTAATCAGTAACTAAATTTTATTTTTTAATATGTATTAAATATATAGAACATTAATCTTGTAGAAACAACTACATGGTTATTATACCATTTTTTATTGATAATTATTAAAACTATAAACTATTTACTGATTTTTATTAGTTCTCACTTTTGTTAGTTTGTTTCTGTCAAAAGATGAAAATAATATATATAAATAAATTATATTTACTCTAATAAATAAATTTTTTGGGGAAAATTAAACATGATGATAATGGTGAACACTACATTTCAAAGAAAGGAAACAAAAAAAAAGTTACAATGATTTAGTTTGCATAATAATTGGTATTTTAAAATTTTAATTTAATATTTGAGACTTATAAGTTAAAGATAATATGAATGATTAGGTAAGAAAAGTCAACTTAATAGTAATTAAGCATATATTCAGTGGTAGACAAATCATATAGTATAATTATACTTTTAAGAGATGTGATATGGTAAAAGAATAAAAGCATAAGTAAGTGATTTGGCCCCAACTCCTTTTTAAATTCCACTACCACTATTTTTATGCTTTTTTTTGTGTCATTGTCAATTAAAAAGTCTTGAAATTAATAATAATAATGAAGAATAAGAAAAATACTTTTATATTTTATAATTTATATGTTCCATCACAAATGTCTCATTTTGTCTTCCCTCTTTAGGAAAAGGATATTTACTCAATGACCAATCATTATTACCATAAAATAGTTTATTATTTTCAGACCAAATAAGAACAAACAAACATTGATCATTGAAAATTTGAAATATCGTTTGCTTTTAATTCTAATTATAATTATAATATTGTATAAATTAGTAAATCTCGTTTTCAAAGACTAATTTATATTCAAACTTATTTAAAACATTGAAATATTGTGATATCATACTCCCAAGACTCAAAATCACAAACTATACCAGAAAATGTCGATTTTTTTATTAAATCCGAAATAAAATATAAATAATCAAATTTTANTTTTAATTAATACATTTAGTAAAACACAATAATGAATAATGAAATAATATACTATATATCAAATTTGTTTTATAAAGTGTAGTTTATATAGACAATATCGTAATTTTGTTTAATAAAATATATTTGATAATGTTTTAGAAAATTAATCTAATAAAAATTAACAATTACCGAAAGATTTAAACACTAGATATCTAATAGCGATTAAGATTTAGACACGTAAATATTTATTTTGACTGGTTAAATAAAAAAAATGAGACGTAGTGGTAACATCGAGTATTGTGAAATTGATTAAGGAACATATCTAGATAAGTGTGAAGATAAAAAATGTTGAATGAGACTCAAACATCACTTCCCAGTAATCGATTCTTCTCTTTCTTTAAACCATCTTATTTTACTTTTAGGCAATTCTTTATAATGTATATATACTTTTCCAAGATCCACTGATTATTACATTATATAATTTTTTTAAAAGAATCAAATAAAACATATGATATGAAAGCTCATTAGTTTCATCTTTTTGGATACGCAAATATGGTATTTTAAAAAAGTAGAATATATGACGTATTATACTTTTTAAAATATTGTAGTTCGTTAGTTTTTAATCTTTTTTAAAAAACAATTGCCATTGAAATTATAATGATCTGATGTATTTAAGCTTAGGTAAATAAGTGCATGTTTATATCCGTAAAAAAAAAAAATCATGTGAATAATGAACTTTTATAACAAAACAAAACTTGAAAAAGTAGTTGTCTTTATAAGGATTACAAACACTTTTGTCAAATGTCAAAAGATAACGCCGATGTTTTATCTTTTTCTATTAAAATCTAAATCTAATTTTGTTTTTTGGGGACGGGTATGAATGATCCAGCGATTACGGATGAAAAGTGAATGTTTTAAAAGAATGTGGATCAATATGTAATAATGTAAGAACTTTGTAAATATTCCAACAACATGTTGTCTTTACATGCGTCAAGTAATTAGTGATACATAAAAAATTGAAATAAATGACGTAACGATGATTATTATGTTTAGTAGAGAGAGAGAGGTGCGGAACTTTAGGGTTGTGTCGTTGTCGTCTTAGTGATACTACCACGACAATGTTGTGTTAATTGGTCAACAGTTGTGGTAACCTACTTTTTTCTATGTTTTTTCATAATTAACAAGTCAAAACCGATATTAACAGTTCTGTAGAAAAACAAAATGATATTAAAGACAAAAGATTATAGAAAATACAAAATAATTTATACTTTCAAATGATACCAAAACTCGAAAGAAAATATTAATAGATTTTTTTTATTTCAAAATTTAATGATCACTAGTCAAAGCAATTTTGATTTGATTTTTACCAATATTAAAAAAGCTCGTTTTAGATTCAAAAGCCCATAATAAACTCACTAAAGGTCCAATAAAAAATCCAGCGCAAGTTAACTTTATTCAGTTGAAGCCCATAATTGCTTCTTCCTTCTTAGGTTCTTTGGATTGAGCAAAAACGATGACGAAGATGGCGAGAGCAAGCTGGATCTGTTCAAAATTTACTTAGATTTTGTTTCTAACATAGAAATCTAAAATCACAATGATCCAAAAACATGCTCTGATTCTTTAGCTTCTTTGATGTTTGGTTGATTCTGATTATGATTAGTTCTCACAGATTGAGTTGTAATGGACTTATTTGGCAAGGCAGTTTAAAAAACTGCAGGTAATAATAATATAATATATAGTTTGGAAAGATTAGTGACTCTATTTAATGTGTATATGAAGTTTTTAAATCTAAGTTAATTGTGATTTGTGTGTGTTACTTCTTGGAATGTTTTTAGCTTGTTGATAAAACAACTGACTATTGAAATGTATTATACATAAAAACTTATATGAATATAACACATGCAATATCAAAAACATACATTAATGACGAGGGGATGTAATTCGCTCAAGTTTTGCTCTCATGAACTACAAGAGCTCCTTCCGGTGGTGCTGGTGTCGCTGCTATTCTTCGCCGTCTTCAGCGGCTCATCGAATTTTTTCGTGAAATTAACGGATAAATCAGAGTAAATCTCCATAACTGTCGAAATATTACCGTTAATTTCGTTAATCAGGTCAACGTTTCTAGCAACGTTATCTTGGATTCGAGACTGCTGATTATCGTTGACGCGTTGGATTAAATCACGATTCTGATCAAGAACAAGTTGCGCACGCTTGAATCCATTACTCAACGTATCCCATACCTCCACGTTGTTGAATTCCTTTGTCACATCGTTATCTCCGTCTTTGTTCATCTCTAGAGCTCCATTGTTTTCGATGATCGATTCATGTCTAGATCCTTCTTCCATTATTATTTTGATAAAAAATCAAGCCTCACGGCTGATTCATTTACAAACAAATGCATGTAAATTTATTTAAGTTGACGCCATGGAAATGTTTTTTTTTTTATATTTGGCTTTTTTTTTTGGAGGAAGAGAGCGAATTGGGGTGTTGACACGTGGAAGAACCGACTCGAAAAGCGATTAAATGGGTTGAGAAGATGACTGTGACGGGATTATGTCAAGGACCAATACCAATTTTAAATCACAAACTAGACAAACAATTCAAAACATACAATCATTTTCATGGATTCAATGATGGTTTATTCAGCCATAAAAAAACCGCATATTCAGTGTACAAAACTATAAACCCTAAACAGAGCAAAGCATATTCTTTTTTTATTTTTGTCAATGTCAACAAAACTAACTTTAAATCTCTGAGATAATAGAAAAAAAAAAAATCCTAACTTCAAGTAAAACAAAAGGCCAACAATGAATATCAAAGTGAGTCACGTGAGGGTAGATAGTAGCTGACTTCTATCTTCTTTGGAAATTGAGGTATTTGACAGAAAGAGCAAATGCAGAGAAGAAGAGAGCACAAAAGCCGACAAGAACAGCAACTGATACACCCATCATGTCTGGCTTGTATCCAAAGAAATGTTCTATGAATTCCTTGACCGTGCCATTGAATGTTGGCTCCTTGATTATGCTCTCCACGTCACCTAGCTGTGATATGATTACTCCTTGAAGTGTCCACGCCACCGGACATATGTAATAGAACCATATCCACCACACTGGAATCAACTAAATAACCACCAAACCAAAACAAAAGTAGGTTTAAATAGCTTAAAATAGTCATGATTCATCAAGCTGCTTTTTTCACTTGACAGAGTGGAATACTTACAGGTTTCTGGATGAGGAAGCCGGAGAGAAGATTCCAGAGGGAGTAAAACGCAGAGGAGATAACAGCGGCTAAGTGTTGATTTGGGGTGAGACCAACCGCCATCATTCCATAGAAGGTGAAGTAGGTGAAGGTGAGGAACATGAACACCAGATACATGACAAACTTACCTGTGATTCAATGTTATTAGTATAGTTGTTGATGCAAGTAGAGAGAGATTTAAGATTCAATCAAACTTACTTAATGTTCTTTCAAAACCAATGGTGAAGTATGTGATGACACCATAGAGAATGGTTTGAGTGAGAATGTAAGGTATCTCCACAAGACCCTGAGCTGCTGCATAAGGAATTGGAGAATACATTCCTGCGGCTTTCTCTCTATAGAAAACTGTTCTTTCGATTGAGACGATTGGTTGTACCGATGAAGCGTTACTAACTCCAAGAAATAGACAAGCTGTGTAAAGAGCTCCCATTACAGTGACCACATCTTGTGTTGAAGTTCTCCTGGAACCAATGTCCCAGAATACTGTACCGAGTATAAACGCAGCTACCGTTGTGAAGACCAATCTCACGAGATTGTATTCTGGACTTCTCCAGTAGACAAGGTTCTGTTTCCAGAGACAGAGTAGAAATTGAGATAGTTGGTTTTGTGAGTATCTTGAAGTAAAGCTTATTGGCTCTGAGCCTTCTTGTGGAACACTGAGCCGCTTGATGTTTGCCTCCACTTCTCTGTAAAAATAACACCATATGATATCTTTTTCAATAATGCTGTTAAAGAATTTGAAAACTTGTAGCTTCATGAGTTCTGAATAGTGTTACCTAAACTGATCAGATTTCTTGTATAAATCTGCAAAGTCCATGTTAAATTTCTCCTCCAAAGCAGGTGTAGTTACTTCAAGCATCCAAGTTGCTGGATTGTAACCACTTGAAATTGCAGGTACTCCGTTAATCCCCTGTAGAAATTTTTTGGTTTCTCTAAGTTTATTTGGGATACAAGCATCTAAGAGGAAGAGAAGGCTAAGAAAAGTACCTGGAAGTAGTCTACTAGAACCTGTGAGTGTTTACCCAATTTCCCACCATAAATAACTTGCCCTCCTCGTTTCATTAGAAGCAACTGTATTTTTTAGGTTAAGCGAAAAAAAAAAATACACACGATAAGATCATTTTGTCTATAACAATACTTGTAATACAAGCATATCTTAGGGCAAACCTCGTCAAAGGCCTCGAAAATGTCAATGCTGGGTTGATGAATGGTGCAAACCACTGTTCTTCCAGTGTCAACAGTGTTCCTTACAGTTCTCATCACAATTGCAGCTGCTCTTGCATCAAGTCCAGATGTTGGTTCATCCATGAAAATTATTGATGGATTTGCTACTAACTCAACCGCAATTGTTAAACGTTTCCTCTGTTCTGTAGAAAGTCCGGTTGTACCGGGTAAACCTACTAGTGCATATCTCAAAGAATCTAGTTCTACAAGTCTCATTACTTCTTCCACAAATTCCTAATAAAACATGAAAATATCTTAAATCAGTCAAACCATGTAAATCAAATGTAGTAAAACTCATTCCTACTCAGTTACTAACCTTTTTCTGTTCTTTGCTGATCTCTTTAGGAAGACGAAGGCTAGCTGAAAACAAAAGAGACTCTTCAACGGTGACTTGAGGAGAATGTATATCGTTCTGTTCAACATATCCAGAGATTCTAGCAAATGTTCTTTGTTCTTTTGGATGACCAGAGATTCTAATATCTCCCTCGATATATCCACCAGTCTTTCGACCCGCAAGAACATCCATCAATGTAGTTTTGCCTGCGCCGCTTGATCCAACTAAAGCTGTAAGAACACCAGGTGAGAAGACTCCACTCACATTTGATAACAGTTGTAGCCTTGTCTCTGGGACACCTTGAGAACGCATTTCCTAAGATTTCAAAACAAAGAATCTTTAAGTAATCATAGAGATTAATAGCTGATACGCCTGAATCAAAACAGATAAAGTGAATTTTAACCTTTGGCATATCAACATAATAGTTGACATTGTGAAAAGTCATTGTTAATGGTTTGAATGGAAGAATCATTCCTTTTTTCTCATTTGTTTCTTGTTTTGGAATTGATATTAAAGAAGTTTTTGTTTCTTCATTGGGATCTTCTAAAACAACTGCTCGAGCTTTTCTTAGAGCTGCAAGAGAAAAACAAAAAAGAATCACAATATAGCTACAAAGATCTATAAGTAATAATCATTAGCAATAGAGAGACTTACGGTTAAGATAAGCCAAAGCAATAGTGACTACGTTGTTGAAGAGAAATGCATAACCAATGAGAACCGCAATTCCAATCCAATACCAATTGTCACTTGTGGGAAAACTCCGTAGCTTTAGAAGGTTGAGTCCAATTGTAGTATTTGATATAGCGGATGGCTGCTTGATGTTCAAAAGTTTATAGTTAATATTCTAACAAAGTATTATAAAATGTCGAAAAAAGAGATCATTGAACGTACCCTCATCCACCTTGTGGCTGTGAATTCATTGACCGCAATTGCACGTTGCCCGTAAGATAATGGCGAGACCCAAAAACCCCAAATCCACCAAGGTTTAATATCAGCTGTTAAATTTGATAAGGTTTTCTTATTATCAGCAAATAATTTCATTTATATAAGAAGTAGAGTATAATATTAAACAATCTAACCTTTTGGAATAACAAATCCACCAAGCAAGAATACTACTAAGATTGATGCAGATCCGAATGTATTGGCAATAACCATATCTCTTGCTAAAGAAGCCATCATACGAAATAAACCGAGAGCCATTTGATGCACTGAGAAGAGGAGTAACATGTATCGGAAAAATCTGAAGGAAACAAAAAAGAGATCTGTAGAAGACAACAAAACTTAAAACAAATCATAAAGTATATATAAATGACTGACCTGCCTGGTGAGGGAGCAAGTCCCACAGTGTAGTATACAACAAGAGTCCACACAACAGCTTCAAGGACAGAGTAAGGCACACGTAATAGCCAGCTAGCAACAGACCAGGACCAAGCAGGATGAAACGAGTTATCTCTTTGTTTGTAAAAAACAGGGAGACGAGATATCATGAGAGGCAGTTCAGAGAAACCATTGAACATCATGTGCACTAGCCCAAAGAAAAGGCAAGATAAATACTCATTGCCAAATGTTTCGTTTGTTGGGCGTAATCTTGTTCTCATGAACACAGTGGCTGTGACAAATCCTACAAACGCAACCTTTATGGAACACAAAATATTTCAGATCATTAACATAGAAGCTATACCACATATATGTATATAGGTAGTAAAAATAGGTAGATATTTTACCTGGCATGTTCTAAACGTGTAAAGAAATCTGTGACGGTTGATCAGTAGTATCTCTCGTTCAAAGCAAACTTTAAGGTTTTCCCATCCTGATATGGCAAATTTCGTTCTGCATAAAGCTGAAGGATCTGCGGATGACTTATCGAATGGTGTAGCCAGCTTGGAATCTGCAGCATGCCCATATTTTGAGTTTCGAAATGCAGCCGCTATGTCTGAGACAGGAATGAACTGATATGGCTTTGAAGAATCTGCCCAGTATTGAGCTTGATCCTTTTTGGAGGTCACCTACATGTCAACATGATAATTATAATAGATTATAAAAAACGATGACAAAAAGGCTTATAATATCAAAAATACAACAAGAATGTAAAAATTGGGTTTATGATTTTGTATACCTCTTGGAGAAAATCTGCAACGCCTTTACGTGGTGGGAGTTTGAATCCTAGAGACTCAAAAAAGCCAACCACTTCTTGTCGAGGACCTTGATAAACCATGTAACCTTCTGATAAAAGAATTAAGTCATCAAAAAGATCAAATGTTTCTGGTGCAGGTTGAAGAAGTGCCATAAGAACAGTTGCATCCATTAGATGCACAAAGTTTCTGATACATTTCACAATCTGGAAAGTTGTAGAGCTATCAAGTCCAGTAGATATTTCATCCATAAACAATGTTTTTCTTGGCCCTACAGTCATTTCTCCTGCATTACATTGTGTTAGATATAGCAAAACCAAGCTAGTGAATAATTTAGGTGAGATATATGTAAGTTATGAGATTGAAAAGAGACCTGTTGTTACTCTTTTTCTTTGACCTCCTGAAACACCTCTCATCATATCATTACCAACCATTGTATCAGAACATACATCAAGACCCAGCACTTTAAGCACATAATCTGTGGAAACACTATGCTTTCCACCACTTACAGAAGCAGCCTATAGCAAAAGAGTTACTGTAAGTAATATAATAAATTATAAAAGAAGTTCAGAGTTGTTATGATGTTGACCTTCATAAAAGCATCAATCTCACAAGAAGGACGTATACCCCTTTCTTTCTCTAATCGAGTTAGATCTTTCATGTAACCTACAATTAATTATATGAAAACATTTATGACTTTTAATAAGTTTATATAGTAAAATAGTACACCAAAATCAAAAATAAAAAACCTGCAAATCCTTCACTTGCACCCTGACATCTGGCAGCAAAATCAAGTGTTTCACGAACAGTGAGTTCAGCAATGTGATTATCTGTTTGACTTATATATGCTGATGTCCTTTTCACATGGAACTCATTAAGATTCTCTCCATTGTATGTTATGTTACCCATTTTCTATAAAATAAAATAAAAAAGTTAAGAAGATATCAAATTACAAAAGTCTTCCGGACACTCATGCATATGAGTATTAAACTAAAAAAAATATCTAACAGATAATACATGTGATATATATGAGCATATAGTAAATAGCTTCACGGATTAACTAACCTTTAAACTTTTATCAATTTTTCCCGCAAGAGCAAGAAGTAACGTAGATTTTCCAGAACCTGGAGGTCCTAATAACAAAGTCATCCTTGAAAAATATCATAAAATATTTGTTAGTTTTTGTGATTATACATACATATATATATATATAACATGGTTATAAATTAATATTAATTACCTTCCTGGTTTGATAATTCCACTAATATCTTTCAATATCGTTAACTTGTGTTTTCTAGGCTTGATTATTCTCAAGCTGCTTAAAAGACGCTGCAACAAAGTAAGATACAGAATTAAAAACAAATAATAATAAAAAGATTATGAAAATAATAGTCAAAGAAAAAGAAGAAGAAGACGAAATCAAGTTTTTACATAAATCTCGGTCTAATAATAGATGTGCTGATTTATTAGCTAAATTTTCACTCCGATCTAATTATCATTGGATGTTGTATCCTTTTTGTCCTTATTTTTTAACAACAATGTTACATGATGATTTAAGTTAATAATAATAATGATTTGCCGGAAAAAAAAAAA
>KE157026.1:34711-62393 GCA_000411055.1 Leavenworthia alabamica
TTAATCAAAGTGGGTAAAGCTCTTGTACCAGCTTGAACATCAGCTTCAATATTCAAATTCTCAAACCGGACTTCAATTTTTGGAACCTCCATACCAACTCTGCATAATAATAATTTATTCAGATATATAAAAATTAAATTAAATAAACAAACATAAAATTAATTATACGTCGAAGAGACGATTCATCATCACCTATCAAGCCGTTCCTTAATAGCGAATAAAAGTTTGTAATTATCTTGATCACTAGTCGCAAGAGCTTGACGAACCAACGTCTCACGATCCGCGCGATTAAGCTTCTTAACATCAATCGTTTGAACCACGTTACCATCAGCGTAACCAGAAGTCGTTTGCGTTTGCGACCGAATCAAAACCGCACCACTCTGATCATTATTCCCTTGTCTCTGCGATGATAAACGTCCAATAGCCACCCATCGTAAATCTTCTTCGTCTTGCTCAACTGTATCAGCATTCGACGGCCGCGCAAATGATTCTCTACCGGCTTCCATATCAAACTCGAAATACTCACTCCCATTCGAAGCAGCCGCCATTGTTTTCACGTCGATCGGATGATTTTTGTTCTTATCTCCGATCTAGTTTTGATTCTCTTCTCCGATAAATCAGAAACGTCTCAGATTCTTTTTTTTTGGTTTGTTTGTTATGGATTCAGTTAGATGTATCGTCTCAAGCAGCTGTGTGTGCATTATAAAGCAGTTCCATAATCCAGGGCATATATTTCGAAGATACTTTTAATGACTATTTTACCCTTGATACTATAATTTACTGATAAATGACCATACTACCCTCATATTATAGATTGTTCGGTGTTTTTGTTAGAGGGTATAAAAGGAGTTTTGGTTATGAACGTTTGTCCTGTTCTCACTCTATATTAACACCTGTGAAGCTGTTTATTTTTTCTTTTTGGGTTTTTACTATTTTGGGTTTTTGATAGAATGAGAATTTTAATTTGATTTCTTGTACGTAAAGAAAGAAGCTTTTTATTTTTTCTTTTCCATGTAATTAATGTTGAAATGGAAAACAAAAATAATACTCAAAAGAGAGAGATCAAGGAAATGGACTGGAAAACTTCTAGAAGCAAATTCATCTGTAATTTGTAATTTCCAGAATTAGGAAAATTTGGTTTTCTCTGACTGTAGTATTTTGCATATTACCTGTCAAAGACTAAATCTGGAGATAATCTTGCATATTTTTTCCATTTCAATATATTTTACAACTCAGTAATTATATATGATAGATACGAATTTGTAGAGGATCTTATTAGTTCGTAAGTAACTGTGATATTATTGTTTATTGATAAGCTCGAAATAAATTGTTTGATATATTCTTTATATAGATATTCAATATTTACTGTGGATCTTTAGGAAACAACCGGTGGTCTAGCGATGTTATTTTATATTTTAATAAATTTTATTGTATTTTTAACATACAATTAAATAAAATTTTATTTAATTATTTATTTGAAAAATATAATAAAATAAATTATTATTAAATTAAATATTTGTTTATTAAATATAAAATATATTAAAAACAAATGTAATTGAATGTTGATTTGATTTGTCACAAATATGTTATTTCAAAGATAGCTATTATTCTACAAAAAAAAAAAAAGATTTAAGAGGATGTTATTAAATTAGGTTTTAAAATATTTTTGATGTATTTAAGTTTGAGATGTATGGTAAATTATTAGCTAAAATTATGATATTTTGATTATTAATGTTTAGACAAATAAATACATTAAAATATAATCAAATATAAATATAACACTTGTTTTAATGTATTTTACAATCAATTTAAAATATTTAATATAATTAACAATATATTTTATTTTATTTTTTATAACACATAATTAAAATACATAATATAATAAAATTTAATTTAAATACAAAATTAAATAACCCCACCTAAATTATTAGATTATATATAGACTAGTTTATTGGGTCAGTTGTGGTTAATTATATTTAGTTTACTCTAATTGTATATAAAAATTTTCTTTCAATATATGTCTTCAGATTTTATCTTTTTCAGGTTCAATTATATGTTATCATCCATATTTTAGTAACATTTGGAATCCTTTATGAATCCAAATAACTATTAATTAGAAAATAGTTAATTTAATAATAATGTATACATCTTATGTCACATTTTTTTTTTTTGCAAATCATATTATTTTTACTTAAATTGATTATGTAAGTAGAAGAGTAATCAGAGTTATAAGTATCATAATATAAAAACAGTTTTTTTTAGAGACTAACGAATAAAGAACAAATCAAAAAGGAACTCATTCATTGTATTTTGAATGAAGATTGACATGTTTATGTTATCCAATGTTCTTGAACACATTCAAAAGCACTCTTTTCACTTTCAATACTCTATTAGAACATTACAAGGTTTGAAGAACATTGCACAACAAAAACTTCAAGTAATAACCGTGCCAAAAAGTAAAACACAACACCTAACATGATTGATACAGGCAGAGCTGGTAAAGCCTTCTGATACACAGACAATAACATCAATGTGATTCCCAAACCGGCTATAATCGCCAAGTAGCAAGCGTAAACCGTCATCAAATCATACATTGCAGCTCTCCCAACTAATACACTATAGAATATGAAATCTCCAAGTCCTAACTTAATAGCACCTGATGATCCTAATCCAATTCCTTCAAGAAAAGTCTCTGAATTCTCAACCTGATTAGTTCTATGATCAATCAATGGCATAGATGTCTCTGAACCTCCACTAGAACCAACATCTTCTTCTTCTACTGGTCTAACCACAGTTACTTGATTTAGATTAGGATTGTTCTCAATGTCATTAGATCTTCTTTCTCTCCAAACTCTCCTCTGAACCAAACTCGAGTCATTTCGAATCACGGGTCTTGCTTCGTAAACCAGAGCTGGTATATCTTCATCTCTAGATATAGCCATTTCGACAAGAAGACGTAAAGGACCAACAGGTAAAAGAACAGCAGCAATGTCATAAAGAGCTAAAGCTACAAGAAGTACCCAAGTTGTCCATTCAGGTAATAACGTGAAGAAGTAAGCAACTAAAACACCAATACAAACCAAGTAACCTTGAGTTATCAAAATCGAGAATTTTGACATGAACACAGCGAATACACCAACGACGGAGAAATTGAAGAGAAGGATTAAAAAAGTAATGGAATCAATTGGGAATCTGAAACGATCAATCAATAGAACTAAGATTTCACCACCTAAGTTACCTAAAACGATGAAAGCTGAGAAACCCATGTAGAATTTGAGGAAATTAATACATCTGAAATAAAAGAGAAGAACGAGAACGAAGGTTGCAACTGTGATTGAAGCGACGAAAACGAGAGAATTCAAAAAGGCACCTATGAATTTGTCCCAGGAAGAGTCTGAATCTGTTTCGGCGTAAGCTGCAGTGGCTATGGAAGAGAAAGAAGTGGAGGAAGAAGAAGGGTCGGAGTTTAGGATACAGACTAGAAGAACGACGGTGAACATACAAATTGAAACAGGTGTGAGGATTCCGATGAGTTCTTCACCTAATGAGTCTAGAATACTTCTGGGTCTTTGGTTTCGATCCATTGGGTATCCAAAGATTTTAGTTTTTGCTGGTCAAATTGATGATTTCAATGAGGATTGATGCTTAAAGATCAGATGATCTCAGAAGAAAGTAAACAAAAGGAAGTTTTTTTAATTAATAATAATGTCTTTTTTATGTACTGCGCGGAACCCATGTCTTGATACGACATCGTTTGTGTTCTACATAATTTTTGTTTTCATTTGTGTAATGTTTTCTTTAGAATTTCAGAACTGATGGATTTATTGGCTATGATTAAGTTTACTGAACATATAATAATAGAAATGAGAAAATACTCAAAAATTAGAAATCTGTTATCAAGTTAAAATATCAGAAAAGGAAACAAAAATAAAGAAGAAAATGTATAAGCTAAAACGAGCAAGAGCTACATGAATTAGTTTGCGTTCACTCAAATTATTTATAGGATACAAATAAGAATCAAGTAATATCCGGAGGAGGTCACTGCAATAATAAACAATAACAATACAACTTACATAGCTATTAGAATAGAAGAAGAGACATTTTGAGTTTGTTCTGTTTCCATTTTGGAAGTGCATAGAACTTAGATTTCTCCATTCCAAATCTCTCTTCAAACTCTTCATTTGTTAAGTAAGCCTGAAGAGACAAAATTGCATTGTCAGTGTTCATGTTGTGTTATACATATATATATAAATTATTATGCATGATTTTACCTCTCTTCTTGTTGTATCTATATCTGACACTGCCTCTTGTGAATCAACTTTTAGCTGTTTGTATGAATACGTAAGCAACTCTACACCATTGATCTCACTGTTTGGATTCTGTTTATAAATGTCTGAATTGGAGCTCGACTCTTGTCTCACCAATCCTGCATCGGAAGTCAGTGCTCTGATATGAGATTTCGAGAAAAAATAAACGATCTGAGGAATCCAATAGTAAAGAATATTGAGATCAAAGAGTTTAAACTGTGACTATTATATATTTTTGATATAAGTTATAACTAAGATTTTAAATGAAAAAGGTTTGACGTATGAAACCTTACCATTACTACCATTTATTGAAATAGATTCTGAGAAAAGATTTTTGATGATTTGACTCGAGTTGCTGCTGCTTTTTATACTTTCTGCAGTGCTCAAAGATGAAAGCTTTTCACTGGAGCAAGATGATATACCTCGCTCTGATCCGTTTGATCGATTTCGTAAATCACGTGATATTGTTTCTTTCGATCTCCATGTGCTTCCACTAGATCCCTGAAAGCAATAATGTTCTCACAACTTAATACACATTCTTTTATTTAGCTAATTTACAATCAAAACAACTAAAAATCATCAGTTCACTCTCGCATGCTTTGTAGATTCACACTTTAGAGCTAATTTAAAAACAAAGTAAGGGTACAGGCTTGTAATTTGTAGGCAATGATTGTAAAACATATCAAGTAACTAAGTTCATTTGACTTTGGCTTACTTTAGTACTTGGCTTCTTTCCTTTCAGACTAGCCAGCTTCCTTTCAAATGAGTTACCATGCATCTGCAATGTATACAGAACCAAAAATCTGAAAATTCAGTAGACTATTCAAAACATTTTGGAATCTTCTAAGGCTCTGTTTGAGGTGATTTCAAGATTGAAAGAGATGACTTACGTTTGCCTTATCAGGATCCCAATCAAAGAAACGGGTGAAAAAGGGTGGCTCGTGGCCTTCTGTGACAACATATACAGGAGTCCTTATGGTTAAACCTTCTTCAAGAATATCCATCTCTAAGAATCTCTGCAATCTCACAAGTTTGATCCGACTAAGAAACACTCAAAAAGGATGCCATATCCTTAAACTCTTATTTAGGTAGATAGACTTAGTCTAATTATTTGTTTTGAAAGTCAAACATAGCACTTGGAAAGCCAAATAAAGAAGAAAAATTACCAGACCAAGAGTAAGAGCTTGTTGCTTCGACTTTATGTTTGAGTTTAATCCAATCCATACATATATTTCACTTTGGCAATCCAACAGTAATACATCTTCAGTAGTTAAATCGTCTTGCACAAAATTGTATATTTCTTTCACCTGAAAGTCATGCAAATAAATGGGTATTAGACCCCAGCTGATTTGTAATAACTTCAAAGATAGCATCAAAACACTAATGAATTTACCTTGAGTACATCTGAAACAGAAGAGCCAAACCAGTCATGGGCCACTCTTACATTAGGCATCAGTTATAGCTGGAACCATGGAAGAACTACCAATAACGTAAATGGAAAGATGTTTATCGTTACCTGCAATCCATGAACACGTAAATAAATGTGGTTCTTCTATTTGTTTTCTCATTTCTTTTTCCTTTGGGTACTCTGACTTCCCACCGAGTAAATCCCAAAATGTGTCTGGTTCATTCCCTTCCCTGATGGATATGGGTTGCAAAGATGTCTGCAGATGGAGACGAAAAAATAGACTTGTTACTAGTAATACTAAACATAACCTCAATAAACTAAAACCAAACTATGGCATGGACTTAGTATACAGCAACTGAGAGCTAAAGATACTTACATCCAGAAAATATAGCATTCTGTCAAGAACATCATGATCAGAATCTGATGAAAGGTTCCCAATCCAAGTGAAGGCAGAAGCTCCATTTCGTAAAATGTAACAGTAGGATGAATTCAAGGAGGTTGCTGCCTGGAGAGGAAGAATCTTGTTTGCTTAATAATAAGTCAAAGGCCAATGGCATATTACCAAAATGTATTTTAACCAAACAAAAATGCAGAAAATACGAAAGAACCCACTAGATTCACTTGAGTTGCTTGCATATTCCTTGAGGTTGTCCCTTGAACACGGAAAAGAGAAGCCTTTTTCTCACTAGATATTTCATCTCTGTCTAACTTCTCCTCCATATACATTTTGTACTGCCTACTCATGCCGCCCTGGGAAAAATAACAATCTGTAACTTTAGTTTAACAATTTGGATCCACGAGCTTCTAAAGTTCTAAAATGTTCAACAATATACTGCAAACTGACCTTAAAAACAACCAACGACTGAAATACTGGAAGAAAACGAGAAGGTTCGTTTCCCTGATATACATGACACTGGATGGAGAATGTTGGAAGAGATAGGTCAGTTGAACACAGTGTTCAAAAAGAGAAGAAAAAAATAAACAGGAAAAACTTGTGATTTATTTGTGACCTCACTAGGAACTAACCATTACAAATTCACCCTTGGTTGAAGCAACCATGGCACTAGCATTGGATATGGCATTAGCTCTATCTTGCTGCAATGAAGTGAAAAAAAAGGATGAGGCGCATTTGGATGAAGCTCATAGAGGAACAAATCACAAGCAACAAGCAAAGGCCACAGCCTGTGTACCTGCATGCTTTCACAACCTATCCATATATATAATAGATATTCATTTCTTTCATTGTAAGTATATTTATGCTTCACAATATAGCAATCGCCGCTGAAGAGCTTTGTCTGGTCAGGAATGGAGAGAAGCGAGACCTCATCACCATCTACAAGCCAAACCTGAAATTAGTTCAGAATCCCATTAATCAGGCTTATGATCAGAGATGTGACAGTTTGGCCACTTGCATTAGGTATAAAGTACCTTCAGGGTGTCTCGGCTGTTAGAATAGGGAGGTTCATCTTCTTCATCAGGAAGCTCCTCAACATCATAGCCCTTCCGTTTGAACATCGCTGAATAAAAGTGTTTGGAGTTTCAATGTAGAATCAGATATCTGTAGTTTTCTTAAAAAACTTGTTTGTCCTCTTTACAGTGCAATATGTAACAAACCTGCCACTTTTTCTCGACCTTCACTGTAAAGGCTAGATTCTGCAGTCTGAGGCCACTTGTTAAAAAATGACCTAAACCTAGCATTTTCTAGTCCTTCTGTTAGAAGTACTAGACTTGCGCTAGTCGAGCGTCCCTCTTTCCGTAGAAATTCCTAGAGTACAACAACATGCCAATCATATATTAGGAATGGTCTCTCAGATGCTCTATCAGAAACTAAGAGAAAGACATGCCAAGCGACAGATTAAGACTCCAAAATCATATACTAATGTGCTCTTATAGCAATCATATTATATTACCAACATTACTTACTTCTGAGGATGAAATGGATGTCTTCCTTTCTGTGAGTGTTGTGTTTCTTCCTATCCAAACAAATACTTCACTGTCACAATCCAGCATGTAACATTTGTTATTCTCAAGCATATTTTTGTCCAAAGAACTTGTTCCAGCTGGATGTAGATTTCCCCGAGTATCTGTCCTGTTGATGAAAAATCTTAAATAATTAATTATGGCCTGGCTTTGACAATAGCTCCTCACAGGAATTTTGGATATTATTGCTATACGTTGAATAGAAAAAAAGTATAAAACCAATCTCACCAGAACATTTTTGCACCTGTAGTCTGAGTCCGTTCTTGAGTGGTAGAAGATGAAAACTTGGGAATGGGAGCATAACCACCAAAGAAAGACCAAAATTCACCGGCATCTGAATCACCTGAAAATTTTCCATCCTCTACCAAAAAACAGAAATGATTAGCTTGCTTTTATTGTTTTATTTCAATACTGTAGTCCAAGAAAGGAGCTGAATAGGAGAAAAAACTAACCGATAGTCGCCACCTCACATCTTCCGGCATGCTTGTTATCCTTAATATATTCCACAACCTCCAGGGCTTTAGCTTTTTCCTGAATGCTTGAGTTGCAACCAGCAAAGAGGAAGACTTTTGATGCAGTATCGAGAATGAACACATCATCATGGTTTAGTGATGACCGAAGAAAAGGCACCTTGTGTAGATTAAAATAAAGGGAACCCAATCAAAGTCAAATTGAAGTATATACAATAAACTAATAATGAATGAAATATTGAAGCACTAGACTTGAAAAAACATAAAGAGAATCATTTATTTTCCAGCCTGCAACTCTATCCACTCATAAACATGTCAAGGCTCATACACCATAGCAATAAAAGACAGACACTCCATGAAACTAATACATCAAGAAACAATTTTACACCAGACATTTCCCTTTTTGCCTTCAAAGATTCTTAACCCAAAAACATCTTATCTTACCTCTTTAACACGAACAGCATGATCTCCCTTGCAGCTTAGCAAGGTGACATTGTAAGTCTCGCAAGCCGATCCAGTTGGTGGTGAATACTTCCCTTCAACAGGTATAATACAAGGTTTGAAGTATGAGAGAAACTTCTCTGTCTCTTGACCTTGAACTTCACGGTATTGCACTGTACAACATCCAAGTGCTGCATCTAATTCTAGTGCTTTGTCAGATGCCAAAATCAAGTCCACCTTCAGATGAAAAAGGGTAAAAAATATTAACAAGCTACATTCAGAATACCAGACTTCAGTTTATACACTGTATACCACTAAAACAGTTGTCAAAAATATGCGAGTGAGGGTGACTGACTAACCTCATTGGCATCATTTCCCAGCCAATAGTGAATTTCATACAAGGGAGCTTCGAGCTTCCGCAAAGCCGTCTGCACATCAAGGATGACAAAAAAATCATGAGAACTAAGTATCATCAGGCACACTAATTCAAAGTCGCATACTTGTCACAACTAGAAATTAAAGTCCGAGGAAACAACTTACTCTGAGAACAAGATATGCATTTCCAGAATGAAATTTTCCAAAAGAAGACTTTGGAATTGAAACTAGCTGATTATTATAAATGCACCAGATCTCCAGGCCACTAAACACAACTTAGTTTAAAACATAAGAGAAACCATTAAAAATAAGTGTAAAACTAAATTCATGGATCACATCATACCCTTTAGTACCAACACCTTGAAATGCTGAATCAATCTCTATACTTAGCCTATACATTTTGTTTTCATCGTCCTACAAAAAAAATCCAAACAACAATCACACTTAAATCAATTTAAATCTGCAAAATTATAAACCAAACAATGTTGTTCATAGAGATAGCGTTGTATTTACGTTTTTATATTCCTGCATATTATGCACCCAATCTTCTCAGATCAATTAATATCTACAGAGAAACAATTTTCCCAATCACAATTCAAACGTAAAACCTCAAATTAGCTGAAGATTCGAAAAAGTATCATACAGTTCGAAATCATAAGAACTAGATGTAGAAAAGCTCAACGCCCAAATCTCCAAACAATTACTCACTCGCATAGATTGAAAAGACTGGGAGATGAATATCCAATGCTGAATACTTACAGAGATCAGATAGATAAAGAATCAGACGTAGAAGAAACTAGCGATTAGATCGTCTTGATACTATTAGCTTAAGATTTGGTGAAGAAACCAAACAAAATAAAACCTGACGAGTGAGAGGAGTTTCAGAAACAACAAAACAAAAAACACAAATAAAGGAAGAAGCCAAACGGACGAAGAAATAATTATACGACTTTTTAAGGACCCACCAGAATTCAAAGACCAAAAAGGCGCCTTTTTCTTATTTTACCTTTTTTTTACTTCATTTAAACAGTAAATAAAATAAATTGAATAAGATCTATGGACCCACTTCACTTGTTGCTTAGGAAAACAACACATTAAAACTTAACATTATACTAGTTTAAATTTATCTACATAAAAAATCTTTTTATATAGGTTTATATTTAATTATTTATATATTTTTTTCTCTGTTTATTCAATTTTTCAAAATATTATATCTTATTTATTTAAATTAAAACTATTTTATTATTATTTTACCTAAGTTTTTTAGAAAGTAATTTTTTTTAATCTTAATTGCATTGAAAGAAACTCATAATTGATTTAGAAACAAATCAACCAAAAACATAGAAAAAAAAAATACAAAATTTACTACTTAATTACTACGAGAATAAATAAGATAAGAATTAAAAATAAATAAATAAACTGAGAAAACAAAATTTTTAAGGATGGTAAGCATACTATAAATCTTCTTCGAATTTAGAGACTAAATAAAACTTTGAAATAAATGATTTTTTAATCATTATATATAGGTTTCAAATTTCATCATAAATATACAACATTTCAACAGCTCCCTTTAAGTTGATACTCTACTAACTAACTTACTTCATACGACGATGGTAAAAATCTCTGAAACAACTTCAAACGACGGCTCTAATGACGGCGATCCAAACAAGAAACCACAACAAGAAGAAGATAACCAAAACAAGAATCCTCCTCAACAACAACAACTACAGAATCTTCCGCTTCTTCAACAACAAGTACGTAGACGACTTCAGATTCCTTACGACCTTCCAAACGAAATAACCGAAATCATCTTCGCACACATTCCAAAAGATCGTGATTGTCATTGACTGTAGATTTCATACGTGGCGTTATCTCCCTGATATGAAAAGACCTCGTTACCTCGCAGCTGCCGGAGTTATTGACGGAAAGATTTATGTTATAGGAGGTTTCACTAAAGGATATGGTGATTGGGTTCAAGTGTTTGATGTAAACAGTGAGACTTGGTCAACTGTTCTTGGTCCACATCCTGAGATTTCTTTAGATAGAGAGTTTATTGCATATGTGGTAAGGGAAGAGAAGATTTACATTTTGGATGGTATATACTTTTTATCTTACGAACCAAGAACAGGTAAATGGGAATGTATGGGAATTGAACGTCCAAAGAGATGGTTTTGGCATAGTTCATCTTGTGTGATTGATGATATGTTGTATACCATGGATCCTATGTTTTATTTTGACTATCCTATTATTGTGTTTGGTGGTCCAAGTTATGATGAGGTTTGGAGACCTTTGAAGGGTATAGATATGTCTGATTTGGGTCATCTTGTTTGTATTGAGTCTAAAATGGCGAACTTTGGTGGGAAGTTAGTGATTTTGGGAAAGAATCCGAGTGGAATGTGGGCGTTGGAAAGAAGTGGTCTTTCTGAGGACAGACATATATGGTGCATAGTCATCACCTTGGAAAGACGTGACGATGGTGAGATTTGGGGACATATTGAATCAAGCTCCTGTGTTCTTGAATGTTTGAAGACTCCTTTCATTGAGCTTTCTCGAAGTGTTTTGGTTTGATGATTCTTTTGTAATACATACAAAATTTTACCAGAAATCGTTACAAGAACACTTACCATTTCTGAAATGGTGAAATCTATACCTGTCCCTGACTATAATCTCTCTATCATAGACCTCAGATATTAGCTTAGCTACTGAATGACAATCTTTACACACTCTAAGATTCTTAATAACTCGAATCGCCTTTGATGTTTCTGTTGATATCAGTCCATAACAAATCGCTAGTTTTTCGCTGTGGAGATTTAGAGATTGTTCTTTCATTTCTTCTTCTTCGATGATCTGTAGAACCTGTGACATTTCTGGTTTGTAGCCATTTGATTTCAGTGTATTCATAACCTCATGTAACTTTTCGTATACTTTCTCAGACATTGGGTGAGTGTTATCTCCAGAGAGAAACTCGTGAATCATGCCATTGATTTCAATGGAGCTGCAGCCTGGTTCTTTCTTTAGTCCTGTGACTCTCATGTGCTTCCTTAGCTCAGATACGTTTTCCCATTTCCCGGATTTAGCGTATATGTTTGACAGGAGGACGTGTGCGCCATCATTCCTTGGTTCTAGTTCGAGCAAACGGGTACAAGCCATCTCAGCAAGATTCAGATTGGCATGGAGCTTACAGGCTCCTAGGAGTGCTCCCCAGACAGATGCACTTGGAGGAATCGGCATCGCTTCTATGAACTTCACAGCTTTTTCTAAATAACCAGAGCGGCCGAGAACATCAACTATGCAAGCGTAATGTTTGTCCTCAGGGACAATACCATAGCTAGTTTCCATTTTGTAGAATAAAGACTCAGCCTCATCCACTAAACCGGTATGGCTACAACCACAGAATACATTGGTGAAGGTCACACCATTTGGCTTTACATTGTCCTCTTGCATTTTAAAGAACATATCAACAGCTTCATTTCCACATCCATGCATTGCCAAGCCACCAATCATTGCACTCCACACAAATACATCTCGCTTCTCTACAGAATTAAACACTTCACGCGCCTTTTCAAGATCTCCGCATTTCGAATACATATGAATCAGTGCACTTGTAACATAAAAATTCATCTTAATACCGTGCTTTTTGATGTAGTTATGAATCCATCTACCTAATTCTAATGCCCCTACCTGAGCACAAGCTGAGAGAGTACTTACAAGTGTGATCTGATTCGGCTTTGTGTTTTTCTGAAGCTGCAGCTCATGGAACACTAACAATGCCTCGTTAGGTTTACCGTTCTGTTCATAAGCAGATATAAGAGCATTCCAAGCAACAATGTCTTTCTTAGGCATAGAGTTAAGAACATCTTTAGCTGATTCATAGTCTTCTGAAATAGCATAGCCATCAAGCATTGTCGTCCATGTGACACTATCTTTCTCCTCCATTTTATCGAACAGCTTTTTCGCGTCCTCTATGCTTCCACACTTAGTGTACATATCAAGCATCGCATTACACAATGTCAAGTTCATGTTTACTCTGTTTTCTTCTATATAAGAACAAACCTTCTTCCCAAACTCCAAATTCCTTATCTTAGCACAAGCAGACAACACACCAACCATTGTCACATGACTTGCCTTAACGTCTTCTGACTCCATCATCTTAAACAATTCCAAAGCCTTATCTGGAGAACCCTTTTGCACAAACCCAGTAATCATCGAATTCCACGAAACAACATCTTTTTCTTGGATCGTAGTAAACACTTTACAAGCCGAATCAAAATCTCCACAGGAGAAATAACAATGTATCAAAGAATTCGCAACGAAAACATCACATCCAACAGCTGACTTAATAGCCATCCCATGAAGAGATTGACCTAGAGACAAAGAAGAAACTTCTGAAGCTGCCTTAATGAGGAAAGGGAAAGTATACTTATTTGGGTAATACTGACTCTCCGAAACCATATCTAAGAAAACCCAGATGCTTCTAACAGGATCTGGTCCAGAAGCATAAGCACGGATAAGTGTATTCCAAGAGAAAGAATTTGGTTGAGGAATTTCATCAAACACCTTGTGTGCATACTCGAGGCTAGAGAAGGAAGAGAGAGCAGCTATAGCGAATAGCTTACTAGCTGAGTAAGGATCAGAAAACGAACCAGTACGGATCATATGAGCATGGGTTTGCTTCAGTTGTCGAAGGTTTGAACATTGATCGATCAGAGAAATAGTGTGGCGGGAGCGGTCGTTATTGGTGGTTGATTGAGTTGGATTGGAGAAGTTTGGATGACGTGGCAGAGAGAGAGGTAGTGCTGTGGAGAAGATAGTCGCAACCATGAGTATTTTTTTGTGACGGACAAAGTCTCTTCCGACTAAAATTTATAAAGCAGAATTAGTTGTGTAAAGTGTAAACACAACTACTCCAGTTTGTTTTATTAAATTATTATTATGACATTATTTATTTAAATTCATTAAATCGTCAATAAATAGTGTACTCAGTTTATCGAGTATACTAATATGACTTCTAGTTTAATTTTATTAATTAATAACTTGGCCAATCCAACGGCTTGCGTACTCCTTTGGATCTGTTGGTATCAATCAGAGAAATCTGCAGCCGACAAGTTGTAAGGCTTGAGCGAGTTATAAACAGAGTCATCAACAGGTTAGATAATATTCATTGTAACTGTGATTTCTGGATAATTTGTGTAGCTTGTGGTGTGTTATTGGGTTAGTTGAACAGAATCTGAATATCAAGTATTGTGAGTTAAGTATGCTCAGTGGCTCTCTTCATATGTCTATACAGTTCACAAAACAACATTTTTTTGGAAATATAATAAATAGAATTATTTGTTTTAGTATATCCCTATATATATAAACATACGTTATACTCGCTTATAAATATAAATATTCAAAATATGACTCTTTGAATATCATTTTAATTTATTAGAGTATTTACGTATAATCATATTTACGTTATACTCGCATATTTATATTGTGTACACGTATTCTTATTTCATTTCTTTCAGACGTTACTTTATTATAAATATGTAAAAAATGACAAATATATACAAAAACTATATATAGTTTTCAGTTAATGGCAAAAATGTCACCGACATAATTCATATATGCAAAGGAAGATTTGGTAGACGAAAATCACCTTCCACAAATCTTCCTCATTTAAGTACAAAAATATTAATATTTTTTCCCTTCGTTTTTTTTTGGGTCAAAGGGTTTTATTTCCTTTCCCTTCTTCTTACATTAGTCTTGTATAAATACGTATCTCATCTCTCACAATAAACAGCAAAAATGTCGCCGTTGATGACCCTTTTCGTCATCCTCCTATCTTCCATCATGATCCATCATCTTCCCTTGGCAAGCTCAAAACAATGGTGTATAGCATCTTCTACGTCCAAGGATAAGCAGCTAGAAGATAACATCGCTTTTGCATGCGCTAATGGTGTTGATTGTAGACCAATCCTACCAAGTGGAGCTTGTTTTAATCCCAATACTATAATAAGCCATGCTTCATATTTGATGAACTCTTATTATGAAATCCATGGCCGAACCAATGAGGCATGCTTATTCTTTTTCCCTAATAGCGGCGTATTCACTACTATAGACCCTAGCTATGATAGTTGCATCTATAAATAAGTGATTATGATTATGAGTAACTGTAATATGTAGCATAAACAATGTTATATAAAGCTATGGCTTAATTCCTATCACATCATGTATGAATTTCTCTATAGCCGAATACGAAGATCCACCATTTAAGGTAGATTGTGAGATATAACAATCACTCTCTAGTTCATAACATTATCATCCTTGTTCATTACACAACCAATCACTGTCTCTATCTCGTTTGCAGTTACAAGCTCATCACTATGTGTCCTGTAATCAAGCTTCATTTCCACTGCGAGTTTCAGCTATTCTCACCATCATAAACGCATTGAGATGTTGCTCTGCATACATTGGTCATGTCACAATTGACAAACCAATCTATAAACTCTCTACTATTAAGTTCCATCCACAGACAAAACCTCCCACAGCGTTCTCTCACAAGAGGGATGAGAGGAGACAATTGAACGTAAGTGTCCAGATGAGACTGACCTTGTAGCTTCATCACGAGGATGGTGATACGGATCCTAGCATCCTATTCAACGAGACGCTTATCAAATTCAACAACCATTAAATTAGATGCTAACTACCCATTCTACCTAATGGTGGGTAGGTAAAGATGATAACAGAGTTGGATCCACAAACCAATCTCACATCTCCAACACCAGTGAATGGAATCATAATCCCCAAGAAGCTCTCTTCTTATTCTGGGAAATGTTATCTTTACTGATCTAACACGTTCCATAGCACCATATCCTAACACTACAAGACTTGTACCTTTTGATTCAAACAAATAAAATTGTTCAAATATGATCAAAGTTAATAGATCAAGAACAATCGATCTGACACTTAAGGCATACATACATAACGATCACGATCAAGTTACAATAACATCATAATTTAGGAACAAGTGAGTTGATAGTGAGACAAAATCAACGGCTGTGATCATAATCAAGGACTTCAGAATCAGTAACAGACCTTGAGTGTTGAACAATTGATCTTCCAATTGAATTAATCCAATCTTCTTTCTCCTTCTCATTATCAGCGATGAAGAACATCGTATAGCTACCGCTAGATATCTCAAACGCAAAAGGCTTATTCACAACATCCTCAGCTCCTTTCACGGTTAGACAATTACCAACAGAGATTACGCCACGTGGCGTAGATCCATGAATTCCAGCATCGGCTTGATCTTTGAACCATAGAAGCTTACCTCGTTTGAGAACGAACCAACGGCGTCGCCAGGTTTTAATGTAATCGCCTTGTTTCGTGAGCCAACCAGAACGTTCAGGGTTTGACCAAAACTCTATACCTTCGTAATCCTCTCGATTCGGATCTTGGCCAGTTGCGATTCGCCATATACTCTCCATCGTTTTCCTCTATATCTCACAGACGACTTCTTCGTCTCTTTGAGTTCTCACAACTCAATCTAATCGCGCGATTACTTTATTGATTTTTTTATATATATACTCAATCACAGGTGATTCGCTAAATCCTACCTAAATTATTATGAAAACGCAGCGTTTGGGTCGCTTTTTCAATGAAGTCTGTCGCTGACGCTAGTTAGTAGTTACCTGCGTCCACGCAACAAATGTTAAGAAGATTGGAGTTTCGTAACTAAAGTTGCTTCTTAATTTGCTAAAAATGGTTTATTTTAATTATTTTTACCATTTTCTGTTTTGTTCGTGTTGCTTATTTAACAACTAACACATTACAAACTGATATTAGAAGCAAACGCGTAATGAAAAAAGGTAAGACATGTTCTTCATAGTCGATTTCTTCAATTTAGAGATTTCAAAACCGATTCATTTTTTTCATCAGTAAAATTATGTTCTTATTAATGATTGAATGAAAGAGTACATTTTGTTTTACATTTGCATAACAGAAGAAAATATCTGTGTAGTTCTGAGTTTTTTTTACTAAAGAATGAGAAACATATCGATATACCTCATTAACTTTATCATAGAAGACAGTTACGGAAGAATCTAATTTCCTGTTGTGCAACAAAAAAAAAGTGAAGATAGTTAAAAATTATGAAACTGGATTTTTAAGAAAGAGTTTGGGAGTAAAAATTTTATCTAATACCTTAAGAGCAAATGTGATGTCTGCTTCATCTACTCTAAGGCTCACTCTCTTTAGCTTCTCGTCCCGAGCTTGACTCAGTTTTAAAATCCCCTGTGCCAATTCCAAAATGATTTTTCAATCAATCAACACACAACAGATGAATTATATTCTAAGTCTTCAATAATCAATCTTCAACAAAGATGAGTTATTATACTTATGGGTAGTAGTGTTAAGTACCTGGTCGTTTAGCACAGTACACATGTTAGTGAACTCTGTAATTTCAGCTGGTGTTATCATCGATGATTTACAGATTTCCAAGTATAACTTATTTAACTGCACCAATATGTGAATCAGATTAATATTATGTACAATGCCTTCTACTGTGTGAAGCTTGTTCATTCATTCAGTGAAGATTTACCTCTGCAATGGTTTTATCCTTCTTGCTACCTCTAAAGGCCTTTGCAGCTGAACACACTATGATCTGCAAATTTTCAATAGAAGCATATATGATTTAATCCCATTATATACTTTCATTTGGTCTTGTTAGTTACATGAACATGGATCTTGAGTTTCTTTGTGACTTCAAGTTTGTTCTCTTAAATCTAAAGATTTGCATAATTCTATATTGTATACGATTAGTTGATACTTAAGAACGAGAAGGCCTAAGTATCAATAAGTCAGTGTGTTGATGTGTAACTTACTTGTTGGTGTTGAGGAAGAGACTGAATGGTATCAATTACAGGAGATTTAAACGTCCTGGACAATGCAGCTATCATATGATCCATCTTGACCTGTAGAATTGTGGACGATAACAATTATTGAATAAGACCATTCTTAGATATCTGCGTTGTCAATAAGTGAACTGAGTTAGTAGAGAGTATTATTATACTAACCACTTGATCCTTTGGAACTGGACCTTGTGGTTCTTGAGCTATTGATTCTCTAACTTCTGTTTCTAAGATTTCTAGGGCGCTCCTGTAAATTAAATAAATGTAAGTAAACTGGGATTATCATCTGTGGTGTATAAGTAAACTATCTCATTAGTGTTTATCATCTTTGGTGTATATTAAACTTCAATAGTAAACTACAATGTACAGAGCCCATTTCTATCTCATTCATCTTATGTGATACAAGAACAAGTTCCATAGAAGAACTCACCTGCAGACACATAGAGCTTTTCTCATGTCTCCTGATGCAGCTGATACTTTCTGAGACAACGCAAAAATTATGAACATCAATAAAGAATGTCAAAATGAAAACAAGGTTGACCGGATTGGGAGAGAAAATATGGCATTTTTATTCTTACTCTGGCACAAATCTCCAACGCATTTGACTGAAAAGCAACAAATGGAAGAGCCTGTTGCAACATTGAAAATAATAACTTAAGATCAAAGAAGAAAGTACTGTGAGCTTAGATTACATACTCATCACACAGCTCCAAGTGTCTGAATTTGGTCAAAATTTATTATTAAGATGTTTCTGAATCTACTACGCGTTTTTCTCCATAATTCCTTTTAACTAGGTTTATCAATCAATCATAAAGCATGTTATAACACAAAGTTTAAGGCTTACCACAAGCCTCTCCTTCAGTATCCTAAGGATCTGCTCATTAGAATAGGCTCGGAAAGTGACAACCAAAGGTTTGCCTGCATTAATTAAAATAATAAGTTTAAGTAGTAAACAAAACTTGTATTGTTCATCAAAGCATAGGAAATTAGGGGGAAGAAAGAAGAATGTTCTAACGGTACACAATGATGGAGAAAAATTCTTACAATTAAGAGACTTCAATTTTGGAAGGAAACGATCTGCAAGGTCTATTGCATTAGCTACACCTGATGGATAAATAAGAAAATTAAAGCTTACAAACTTGTATGACTAGACGAAAATAGACAAATAAAGATAAGACATTAACAAGACAAAAGACAGTACCTATAAGTATACATCTTGAAAAAGGCAAAGTTGTAAGCATAAAAAGCTCATGAAGGACACCTCGATCCCTTGTGATCAAGTAATCCATCTCATCTGCGATTATTAGCCTGCAGACATAAAGTTTGAATGAGAAACAGAGCAACCAATTCAAATCTAGCAGGTCACTAAATCACAAAATAAAAATAAACAAGAACCTACATCATCTTTGAGCTATATGTTTGTTGCTTTTGAGAAAACAATATCTGAAGTTGTTGTAGAGGTGAAGAAGAGCCATTAGCTTTCTTCACAGGATCGTTTTTACCCAGTATCTAAAAACAAAACAACTCAATAAACAACCAAATTGAAATAAGATCAAGAACTTCGAGATAACTTCAAAACCATCAGGCCATACCTTGGAGAAAATATCAGTTGTTTTTGTCAATGATGTACAATTAACAGACAATGTTTCAGGACAATGTAAACCAGCCTGTAAAAAAATCAACAAGGATCAGTCTTTGTATTGATAGATTCATACTAATCACAAGTTCTGAATAAAATGACACAAGATTTGAGTACCTGACTAGCCCAATCTTCAACTTGTTGTTTAACTATCTCCATCGATAGTGACTTGCCAGTTCCAGGAGAGCCACATATATACAAACTCCCAGCCTTATTCTGTTTCATACCACCTTTAACAAACTCAAACACTCGCTTTTGCTCATCCTCACGGCATACAACAGTTGATTGTGCCTTAGATACATGCAATGCTTCTTTCACAGCTTTCATTTGTTCATCATCTAAGCATTCAGAATACAACAATTATATAAATCAAACTAATTGAGATCCTCTTAAATCAATTCAACACTGAATAATCAAGTAATACCTCTAGGATTCCATTTTGATTTAACATCTAAGCAATCAGATAAGTTTTTTAAATTTTCATCAGTATCTTCATTAATCTCCTGCAATCAGAAAACAATTAAGGAATCATTATAAATTCCAGAAAAAAAAAACAAAAAAAATAACTCGGATCTAACAGTTGATGAGATTCGGACTAAGTGATAGATACATAGAAGATATCTATTAATAACTAGAATCAGATTTGATTCTCTCACAAATAAACAAAGTTTAATCTCAGTCAATGAGCTCATAAATTACCTCCTTAGGTGTCTTGGGGCTTGAAACAGCACATAGTCGAGGCGATTTCCATTTCATCGGCGTTGAAATCAAATTCTCAGTCGAGGATGTAACCTCCGCAGCAGAATCAGATCTCAACTTCCGTTTCGGAGGAGTGTTGACTTCGGTTGATCTAAGTTCACTAACATTCTCCGATCTGGTTGCCATGGATGAACTGAGTTCAACAATGGTAGGCATTGTAGGTTAACAAAAGGAAGCACTAAAAAGGCGGGAGATCGAGATCCAATCGAGTTGAAGTGAAGAATCAATCTCATGGTTTTAAAAGATATCGAAAGAGGAAACGAGAAGAAAAAAACAAAAGAGGGAAAATTGAACTAGCGGGAAAACGAAAATTACACAGACGTTTTTTCGCCGCTGGTTTTGTTAAGTTGCCGTTTTGAACCATCGGCTTTCGCGGCAATTTTATTGGGCCACATTACACTTAATCACTTACGGCCTAATAAAGGCCCATCTATGAACTTAAAACTATCCTCTATTTACCACATTGCCATCTAAGTATCTAGTTGATGATAATATCAGAAACTAGAAGATGTGTCAAATGTCAATGCACTTATATTTATTTAATTCTTCATATATGATTCAAGTATGAGATATGGACATAGAAACGACGTGGAGATATTTTTAATGTATATCCGTTACATAAAAATAATTTGTAGAAGAAGGATATCCACATAAATCGATGATATATCATATGTTCTGTAACCAAAAAATCAATGCATAGATTTTTGTTTATAATAAGGAAAATGAAAATTTTGATAAATACTAGGTAAGGAAGAAGCTAAGAGATAATACAAGTGGTGGGTTTTATAATGTCTCTTTCAGTTCGTTTTTCAACTTGGCTATAGCATCCTATCAAGAGCCACAATGTCAGCATATTTTCAGACAAAAAATATCAGTTAAAAGAATATATTTTAAATTTTACATTTTAGTTTTTGTATCATTTTCAAATTAATTTTTGAGTATATGAGATATTCACGTTGAATAGCCCTAATATCTAGATTCTTTGCGAATTCATTTTCAGAGAATCTTCGTAACACATCATATATGTGGAGCAAGTTTTTTTAACTTTTCAGTGGTCGTCTCCAAAAAATGCCAAGGAACAAACACAATATGTATATTATATGCTGAAAAAGAAAAGAGTAATTCCTTCTATTTTTTTTTGTCAACAGAATAATTCTTTCTAATACAATTAAATTTAGTTTATTGGACAAAAATATATCAATTTTTCAATTAGACATAAATATTATTTTTAATTATAATTTATTTTTATTAAAAAATTGTTTTTTTTTATAAAAATATATATATTTATTTAATATTAGAGTTTAATATATAATATTTGGGTTTAATATTTATTATTTAGGGTTAGGGTTTAGTATTTATGCTTAGTGTTTAGTATTTATTAATTGAGTTTACTATTTATTATTTAGGTTTTACAATTTTGATTTATAGGTTAAAATTTAGTGTTTAAGGTAGTTTAGTATTTATTGTTTAGAATTTATTTAATATTTTTAAAATAAAATCTAATTTTTAATTTAATTGAATTATTCAATGGTAATTTTGTCGTATATTTAAGAGAATTGCCCAAATAAAGTAAATTTAGTGGTATATATTTAAGAAAATTGCCCAAATAAAAATAGACATTAATTATTTAGATTTACGATTTACGTTTGTAAAAGAAAAAAATATCTAAATATGTGGCACGTACTTCTCTTATAAATCGTTAGCATTTTAACATATAAATTTATTATCAATATGTTCAAATTAGTAATTACAACTAATTTAAACCCTTTATCACTTCATATCACCTTTTATTTTTTTTTATCATCACCCATCATATCAATAATCATAAACCAAACCCTTAAGTATCACATGTTGTATTCTATTATTTTCTCATTGTTTTCATTTATATATTCCATACATTTTCGGACATTTAGTGTTTGATTTTACGATTTGTCTTTAATAATATGGTCTTCTTTGTTAGCAAATACTTTCATCACATACATACTATAACTAACTGGTTTCACCTTTTAAAATTATACATTTCCCAAAACAAATAAAATAATATATTTATTATTTTACATATTACTTAAACCTGACGTGCCATACTGAAAATACAAGAATCATTTCAAAGATGGTCCACAGCCAAATTGATGATAATGCTTTATAATATATAGAAGAAGCTCACATAGTCACATCTTAATAAAAATACTTGAAGATGCAAAAGAGATTAATTAGAGAAAAAGGCTTAAGTTATTATTATGTTACCTAAGTAACTATTTGTTGATTAGTATTTAATAGCTGATGGAAACGTGTATATCTTGCCTTTCTATGTTTCAACAATTCCACATTAATTATATAGTATACTCTAAACCAATCCTTTCTATATTATAAGGAAACAAATCTAAATTATTGATATGACAATGATTATATATCTCCAACTATGTAATTACTTCCTTTTTAACAAGATATTGTAGGTGTTAATTTGTGAACTCATATTTGCAATATGTCTATTCATATTTTTGTAATTTCTATATTTTTAATTTTGGTAACGTTGAGTAATTTATGGTTGGTATTTAAAACTATGTTTATGTAATTATTAAATACATGTTTTATATAATGAACTAAACCGTAAACTTTTGAAAGTTGAATTATTCTATTATGTTTAATTCAATTTTTATAAAGAGTTTTATTTCTACATAGTTCCATGTCTTAACCAAGCTCGAATAATTTCAAAACGATCGATACATGCATGCGATAATTTACCATTAGCAACACATTTTACTGACCACTTGTTTCGTTATAAGTTACAATCATTATTAATGCACATGCACGATGTAATCGTCATGTATCTCCTACCTAAGTTACCTCAAATCATGAACCAGAAAAAAAAATATAAAAGTAACATTCTCTATTTAGTCATTGAGTCATTATGTAACTCTATATAAGTATTTTCATTTTCTATATTAAAAAAAAAACTATGTAAAATAATCCGATATAAAACCAAACAGAAATGAACGTAGACGCAAATCGCTACTTTTACTTCAAAGTTAACGCCAGATTACATTGGACAGGGTGGACCCCACATATATCTACGTGGCTTTTTCAAGACCGTTGAGGAAACTGTAACTTTGTAATACACAGTAGTCAGAAATGACGAAACCAATAGGCTTTGAGAATAAAATCAGTTCCTGACACGTGGCTAACATCAAAACCGTCATGAAAAAAATCCTATTGGACTCTCCGGTTTTATCATTTGAAACCGGCTAACTTGTTTGTCAGGTTCTAGGCGTCGCTGATTTACCCGGTTAAATCCGGTAATATTTTGATCATTTTCCAATTAATTTATTTTATTTTTAAATTAGATATTTTTGCTGAATAAACTCGTGCAACAAATACAAACCCTCTCATTCGCATCTCTGTATATAAGTATCATCATCTCACTCTCTCTCTCACCGCGTGAAGCTTCTCTGCCTCGTCTCGTGCACAGCTTCAATATTTTCCCGAGAAACTTCCCGTTCTTTGACTTTGAGGGTGAGTTTTCTCGAGTAAATTATTTCGAAATTTTCATCGATTCTCTGTGACATTTAGCTTTCTACGATCCAATTTTAAGAGCTTTCTCTATTCTCTGTTTCTGGTTGTGTTTGAAGCATATTCCATTTTCTCTTTTTGATTTACAGGAAAAGTGAAGAATATATAAGGAAACGCCATTGTTACGGCGAGACTAGCAGTATCTGTGATTGAAATTTCAATCTCTGATTTGATCTTAATTAGTAATTAAGCATGGGTGTGAAAGTAGCTTCGTCATCTCCCTTCCTTCAATGGTCAGCTCAACCTATCGTTCATCATTCTTCTTCTCCTTCTCAAACCCTAGTTTCCGGAGCTATAACATCTCCTTCAAAACGACGGAGCACCGTACACGACGGACGGTTTCTATCATGTCGGTTCGTGCCACAGAGACTAAACCGTTCTTCAACTCTACTTGGAACTCCATCTACGAAGCTCCATCGTTCCAAGTCATGTGAACTATTATGGCAACCAAAGAAAACCCACTCAATTCGAAGAGTTTGTAGCGCAAGCTTAGATCCATTCTCCGATGAGGAATTTTCCAAAAAGATCCAAGACCTAGCTCTCAGATTCAATGTCCCAACTCAAAACGAAGACAACACCGATTCAGAGCCAATGGTAATTAACGATTACAGCGTTATGGAGAAACCTAATTCAATCGAGCCGCCATGGAGCGAGATGATACACTTATCAAGTATCGAAATGAAAGCAAACAGTGTCCATCTTCCTCTATCACTTCGGATTATAAAGAAGAAACGTCAATGGAAAGAAGGAGTAGTCAAACAAGCCAGTGAATCAGCTTGTTGCGCAATAAACAAAGCTTTTTCATCAATGGTGTTCATGATTCGTGAACTTCAAAGCTTTACTTTACATATGAGAGAGATTCTCTTCTATGAAGATTTACAAGGGATTTTACTAAGAGTAAGAGAAGAGATGCATGCATCATTCGTTTGGTTGTTTCAACAAGTTTTCTCAGCTACACCTACGTTAATGGTTTACGTTATGATACTCTTAGCCAATTTCACTGTTTATTCAATTGGTAACAACTCTGCTATAGCTGCTCCTTCTCCAACCACCATTACAGAGGTAGTAACGGTTACTGAATCAGATGAAACAAAGTTCGATTCTTCCATCGTTAAAACGTTCTTTCCCAATGGAAATACAACTTCAGTTGGTGGTAACAACAATGGAGGAGGTGGTAATGTTCGTCCAGTGTTAAGTGGAACAGATGGTGATGGTTTTGATGGTTCAGAACAATTCAGAACAATCATACCAGAAGGAGTTTCTAAATTGTCATCAAGTTTTGGGTCAACGACTACAACAGAGTCAGAGACGTCAGTATCAGGACAAGATGAACACAAGATATGGAATTCAATGGTGGAAGAAGCTGAAAAAATGCAGTTTTCAAAGATTGATGATTCGTTAGATCATGAGATGAGGAAACATTTTGTTTCTCATGTGGAAGCTCGAGTAGAAACAGAGGAAGATAGTGCTGATTACTTCAAAACAGAGCTTATGTACCAAACTGGATTGTATCAGGAGCCTAATAACCCTCTCCTACTTGCCAACTATGCTCAGTTCCTCTACCTAGTCTCCAATGACCATGACAGGTAACTAAACACTTCACTCCCACAACTTAATCATGTTTTTAGCTTAAGTAAATATAGTTACTGAGTTAGAGTCGAATCTTCCTTTTAGATGCTTTAGGCTGTGAAATCTGAGGCTGCAAGTTGATGCTAGAAGTCAAAAATAGGCGCAGTCCTCGATGATTTTTCTATTCACTAGTGGGCCATGTTGTGGAAATCATAATTTAGACTTTAAGCTTAAATTGTCGTAATCACATAGGCACTAACAAACAGAGTTAAACCATTTCTTTCCTTCTTCGAGTAAAAAGACATGACATAAATATCTATAACAGATAATATAATTAACCAATGAGCTTTTGTCTTTGAGGTTTGATGATAATGAAATTTGTGGTGGAGTTTTGAAGACTCCCAACCAAAACCCAACAAGTAAAAAAGTGGCTTTGTCAAAAGTCGTTGCCTCACTCATAATTTGTCTTCTAGTTTAATTCCCCCACCCAATTTTATTAACCTCATGTTTTTGTCATTGGCTCTATTTTGTTTAAAGTATCACTATCTAGACATGTCCATCATATGAAAGTTTAAGTTGCATACACAACACTTGTGGCTTTATTTATTTCATCTTTAATACGTTACACATGTGTGTGTTTCTTATCTCAATTGAATAAGTTCTAACGTGATTTTCATATGATAATTGTGTAACAGAGCGGAAGAGTACTTCAAGAGAGCGGTAGAAGTGGAACCAAAAGACGCGGAGGCATTGAGCAAATATGCGACGTTCTTATGGAGAGCACGGGACGATCTGTGGGCGGCTGAGGAGACTTTCTTGGAAGCAATAGATGCCGATCCTACCAACTCTTACTACGCTGCTAATTACGCAAATTTCTTGTGGAACACTGGTGGTGATGACACGTGTTTCCCTCTAGATGAGTCTCAGGAAGACACCATTTAAATTAGAGGGTGCAACAAATCAAATCTCTCTATATAGAAATTATATACAAGCTAATAAATATAAACATATGTGCATGCTATGTATGTATTATTATCATGGGCTGTCGGTGGGTTATTAATCCTTTTGGTTGCGATCAATTTATAGAAAAGGAAGAAAAAATCATCGGTTTTAGTTTGGATTGGTTTGGTTTGGTTTGGTGGTAGTTGACGCACGTGAGATTGGAGCTGATTCCACCGCCTTGGTTTATGAGTCTTTAAATGGGCCTATGTCGTGGAACTATTCCACACCTTGGTTTATAAGTGAGATAGAGCACTGTTCTCCTTTTTGTTTCAAGACGTTATTCTTATTGGTTTGCACATAGGAGGAATACTGCCCAAAAATAAAAATAAAACCACAATGTAACAAAAGATGGTCCCTTATTGTACCTGTGTGGCGTTTTGGGCCGATGGCCTTTTTCAACTACAAATGTTTATTAAATGAAAACATCAAATGAAGTCTACTATTTTCACTCTCAAATCTTTAATTAAATTACTAAAGATATATATATATTTTTTTTTTCAACACTACCTTCCTAAATAAAGCGCTAAATAGTAAAAAATGCCATATTAAACTGTTTATGTAATAATACTATGTTAATGAGCTTAATAAAATATTTATGTTGGCCGATTAAAAAAAACTGTTTACTTTAGCTTTCCCAAAAAAATAAATAAAGTGTTTACTTTGGTTAAACCTTTTATATTGTCTACTATTTCTTGGTCCTTTAATCAATTATTCACCAAAGGAAAATTAAAGATAATCTAGTGGTTCACTTCACCCCTCTATGATTTGGTCTTGTGCTAATGTTTTTTAATCAATATATATATTGTATTCAAAGAAATCTACTATATTAATAAAACTATTATGCTAAATGTTTCAGTTTGACTAAAGTTAAAATATCTCTAAATCTTTTAGTCACAAAACCCACCTACCTCTTAAAAGATGCGAAGATCAAACTGAAACTTACCACACATATTTTACCATTACCAAACAACTTAATCTTTCACACTTCACAATTACTTCTAAACCACTTGACTTTATCAAACCCAAAATTCTCACGAAATATAAATACACACGATCACAACAGCTTACACAGTATACACTATTACAAAACAAGGAAGCACAGCCCTCGGATTAAACACCAATAGCTCATCATCGTCGATCCTCATTAGGGCCCCACTCTTGCTTCCACTCTGTCCAACCAGAGAATCGTATCCTCCATCACTCTTGTCCACGTCATCCCCTATCAAATCACTCCCAACCCGACCCGCTACGACCCGACAAACCAACATCGC
>KE157026.1:62398-86177 GCA_000411055.1 Leavenworthia alabamica
GAGAATCCAGATCCGATGATTCCACAAATGCTACAGTACTGATGACCACAGAGATCGGAATTACCATTTTTCCCTAGATTACACATGAACGTCGAGCAATAGAATCTCAAAAGCTCGTTCCCGTCGGCGACACATCGTTCATCATCCCACCGTGATCCGCCGTTGCTACGAGCGGCTTTAGCTTTAACGAACTCTCGATACTCTTCGAACCTATTAAGAATCTTCGGACTGTTGTGGATTTTTAAAATCCGGTGGATCTCCGGAGTTTTGTTAACTTGTTCCGGCCAACCTGATTTGAATATAATCTTCACGATGTTCGTACTTGATTCGCCGTCGATGAGCTCCGATACAGCGTGCTTGATCGTGATATGTTGCTCGAGAAGTATAATTGTAGGGAAAATCTCGCCACACGAGTTACAAGCGAATATCTCGCTCCGTAAAGGGAGAAACAGAGGATTATTAGACAAGATCTCGAACTCGGAGCACGAGAATCCGGTTTGTTGAATACGGGTTTCCGGGTCGAGTTGATTAATAGTCTCTGGCTGGACGAGAGTAACGAGTGAGTTTTGTGATGACCTGGCGGAAGTTAAAGTACCGTTTGGGAATGTTTGGTTACGAGATTTATATATCCTTGTCGTAGATAAGAAAGCTCGTTTCAAATACGTCCAAGAAGAGGATAGAGCAGAAGAAGAAACTGTTCTAAGTTTCTTCTTTCTTCTCTTCTGTTTACAGTCTCCTCCTCTGGGGAAGAAGAAACAACCAACGACCATAAACAAGAGAGAAAGAAAATGCTGACGTAACAACGAACCGAGTTTTCGCGCCGCCATTGACAAGAGTTGTTATGGAGCTTCAGACTTCGGAGAGAGAGAGAGATGAAGTTAGTAAAAGGCAGTTTCGACCATTGGAGAAGACAGAGCTGTAAAGAAGAAGAAATGATGAAGACAAGAGAGATATTAAAGGTTGAAGAGTAGATACGACGCTATTTCATTATCTTTTTTTTTAGGGTTAGAATATTTGTCTCCTCTTTATAAAATAAATTTAACTTCTATTGTAAGTTTATGCGAATCTTATTACCAATGCATTGATTCGTGTGTGCATACAAGTGAGTGTACAATGTATTTACTAAAGACAAACTCGTAACTGTGCTGAGGAATCCAAGGCTACATAATTATTTTATTTGATTTCGTAAATTTTGTTGCTTAGGATATGGACGTATACAGAAGAACACGTGCACATCACACATGTCTCAATTCTAATCTGAGCTCCTCGATGCATATGTTCACACTTCACTTGGATCCATGCACATAGCCATGCATATGATCGATCATAATGAAATAGTAAAGAAATATATATTATTTTGTAAATTCTTTATTCAGGTTAATTAGGCTTTTGTAATTTATTGTACATAAGAGGACAAAAATATAGGTTAAGGTTTCACTTTCAGGGAAAAAATGAATATAAAAAGAGCAATTCTCTTAAATAGCAGTTTAATTTCCAAAAATACCACTAAAATTGATTTAAGACAAAATTACTATTTAATAATTCAATTAAATTAAAAATTACATTATATTTTTGAGAAACTCTATAAAATTCAAACATTAAACTCTAAACCCAACCACTAAATATTAAACCCAAACAATAAAAAACTAAACCCAACCACTAAATATTAAACCCTAACATTATAATTTTTTAAAAAAATGGTATTTATGTCTAATTAAAAAAAATAATATAATTTTGTCCAATAAACTATAAATAATTGTATTTGAAGGAATTACTCATATAAAAATGTAATATATAATTAACCAAAAAATGTAGTATCTAAATCAATCGTAGTTCTTATAAATAAATATTTTGTATATTCTCTCTGAAAATAACAACATTTTGATGAAAGTCATCAAATTTAACACTATTAATAGAATTAAAGGCTTGATATATGCAATGCAAAATTCATATTGATAAAAAAGCCTATCAAAAAATCAATTCCTAGTAGCCTAATCTAATAGGATTAAGGTCATCAGAATAATACGACGGCTAGATCAGTTTAGATTGACAATTATATGCATCAAAACTGTCGGTAGCAAATCAAACGTTGTACCAACACAACAACATATTTTATTTTCCACAAAACCAAATTAAGAAAGTGTAATTTGACGTATATGTCGTTTAGCTAATAAATGGAAAAATAAAATAATATGGAATGAAGAGTTAGTGATGAAATTATGTGAAATGGTGAATAATAATTGAAGAAGTGGGCCATGAGAGGAAGTATGTACTTTCGGAAGTGGGCCATTATGAAGCTGTTCATGTCTCCATCCACATGAGTTGTTCATTGTTGTTTGTTTCTTATAGTCTAAGTTAGTAACACAAAACTATACTTAATGATATGAACCAAGTACCATAATGGACGTTTGGTTTAGATTTTAGAAAAACCTTACCAACTACAAAAAGGTAGATGTTGGTAAATGGATAACGCATGCAAAAATTGGAATCATTTAATGTTATACAATAATAGTGATGATTTAAAGAAGAATAAGATAAATAAAAGTGGGTAGTCATGACTCATAATAACTCATAAAGTATAAGCTACGAGGACTCATGGTAGACAAGAAGGGACACCTTCGATGAGTAAATCTTGCAGCACCACAATCTTATGTTATTTTCATTCCTTAATCTTTGATCTCTCCATTAGTAAAATTCATTTCTTTTAAATTTGATTTTCTTGATATATATATATTATTTATGTTGTTACAACTTTGGATTCTTTATTCTATATGCACATAATGCTACTATATTCCATTTTATATTCATTACATTTAAAAGGAATGTAAATAAAAGAAAAAGAATCTTAGTCATAAAAAATAATGAAAAAACTCACGGATTGATATTTTACACTTAATTATATATTAATTACTATTGATGTTTACTAGTTTTATTAGATTACACGTTAAATTATCAGATTAAATAATAAATAAACATCTTTATGAACGCAATTAGTGGTAGTTGGGTTCCACCTTTGGATCCTGCCTTTATTACACATAAAGCTTAGTTCATATCCTTAAATATTGTAGTATTACGGATAATAAATTATTGTTATTTAATTTGTGTATTTCTTTGTCTTTGATTGATATGCCTTCTTCGGGGAAAAGTCACTCATTGGGCCTCATATGGGCTTTACATGTATAAAATTTGGGTCCATAGAGGAAATAAAATCATTTGTTTAAGCGAATTAAAACCTTTAGGTATTATATACAGATTTGATATTTCATTTTTTATTTGGACGTAAATAATTAATTGTTAACAGTTTACTGAAATCAAATACAGTCAATAATGTTTCGATTTCAAAGAACCCACGAATTAATTTTCAAATCGTATAATATGTAGAAAACAATTAGAAAAAACTCACAAATTGATTTAAAAATGTTATCTACAAAGAGAACAATTCTTCTTAAATAGAAATATAATAATCTTATAAGTCAACAACCATTGATGCATTTATATTTATTTATTTAAATATTAAATTTAATTAATACTATCATCCAATATGTATATCAACTATTCACCGACAAAAAATTATTAAAGAACTATTATTTCATTCTTCGTGTAGAAATAGTCATGGGTCTTGCGAGTGGGCTTACATAATAAAAGCCCACAAACATATTAAAAGCCCAAAATTTTAAAAGCCGAGTAGTGATTGCATAAATCTGAGAAATATCGGGGATTGATCTGCAATTTAAAGTAAATATAAAATAGTGATCACGAATTCAAAAGTATCAGGAGAAAACATGTATGCAACGAACTACCCTCGTTTTGTCTTCCCCGCACGACCCGTATACCGACCTACAAAAGTATTTAAGTCAAAAGAAAGCAAATTTCTAAATCTGCAAAAAAACCCTCCAAAACATTTTGACTGGTTATTAATTCAAAGGTAAGCTTAACCTCTTTTCTTCATCGATTTTTGATTTTTTTTTTCTTTCCAATTTTCAATTGTAAGTTTCAGCCTTTCAGGGTTGTTTGATCACACTAGAAAAAGAAGAAACCAATGGGAATCGATGCTAAAGATGTTTGCTTTATCGTTTGGAAAGTTCTTAGATTCTCAACGAACACAACTTGCAGATATGTTAAGAGATACCCAATTGTTTCTGGTGTTTCTATGTTTATGACCATCTTGTATATTTTCATTCCTTGGGTTTTCTATTTCATGCTGTTTTCTTCTCCTTTGATATCTTGTGCTTTGTTTTATCTATTGAATCATGGTATGAGTTCAAAGATATGTGATTTATCGGAAGAGGGAAAGAGAACGGATCGTGGGTTTTCTGAGGGAAGAACGGAGAAGCCTGAGTTAAAACATCAACGAAGTGTTCGACGAAATGCCAGAAGAAAAGTTGAAGAGGTTGGGAAAGATTGGGATTCTTCTCAGGCTAGTGAGGATGAGAGAGGTAAGGTTATTTTGACAACTCTATATGGGGAATTACCTGAGATGGTGACTACAGATATGGAGATATTTAAGAGAGATAGGACATTACGTGTCAAAGAAGAAAGCTTGTTTGACTCTGACCTAGACAACAATAGAGATGTTGTTGTTGTTGATGATCCATTGGAGAGGCTAAAAAGTGGTGGTGGTGGTGAAATTGAAGTAGATTGTTCACCGTCATCAGAAGAAGAAGAAGAGGAAGAGGAAGAAGAAGAGGACCAAGTAAAAGAAAGCCAGGTTGCAGTAGCGTGGACAGAGGATGATCAGAAGAATTTGATGGATCTTGGAACATCTGAGATCGAACGAAACAAGAGGCTAGAGAATTTAATTCTTAGAAGAAGATCAAGGAGATTGTATCTACTTGCAGCTGAGAGAAGTCTTATGGATATGGAAGTTCCTCGGATTTGTATTGGTCGAAACTATTATGGTTTCGATAATAAAGAAAACTATGAAATCGATGGGCTTCTCATCCCAGGCTCTGCACCTTCTGTTTTATTACCAAGAAGAAACCCTTTTGATCTTCCTTATGATCCACTCGAAGAGAAGCCAAATCTGACAGGAGATAGTTTCCAGCAAGAGTTTGCTGAGGCTAACCCCAAAGATATCTTCTTTTGCCGCCATGAGAGCTTTCATCACAGAAAATTTCCACCAAAGTTTCAAAAAGATTCTAAATTGTCGTCTTCTTGGAGAAATGAAGATGATGGCAAGCCTAGACCACTTGTAATGCAAGAAAGAGACCTTACAAGAGGAAAAAAAGGTGATATGGAGGCAGGGGAGGTACAGATAGAGACAGAATCCATTAGAAACGATGATAGTGACTCAAACACATCACTTTCTCCTCGAGGAAGAGAGAAAGATTTCAATGTCTCAGACCAATCAGATGCTTCAGGAACTTTCAGCAAACGAAAAGATCGTGTTGGAAACACTCTTGTTGGTTTAGTACCTCGATGTAGTGGTTCGAGTTCACTAGCAACAGCAAGGCAAAGATACATGGAGCATTTTGGTTACAACACAAGAAAATGTCATATGGTATCACATTCAGTTGATTCTGATCTTCAAGTTGAAGTTTCTGAACTCGGATCACATCCTACTTCTGTTGATGGGAATGACTCTGATGATGAAGAGAGATCCTTGTTTGTTTATCAATCGGAGACCGGAAAGGAAATGAGTTCTAATAGTGTGGAATCTGGAAAGTTACATGCGGAGAAAGATGATCAAACAGGTTCTTTAGCTTCTACACAAATTGAAGAAGCAATAAAATTGAAGCCTATGGTTCCTCAATCTGATGAAATATTCTCCAAAAGAGGAGAGGTTAGTTTCATGGAAATGGTTTAAGCTTTTTTCTCAAAAAATGTTAAGAGATGAAACATAAGCTTTTCAATTATTTATTTGTTTCAGGAGTTAAAGGAACTCTATGAGAACTCAGCTGATGAGATAAAGATAAGTTATGACTCAGACGAACCTGAACCATCTGAGAGAACTGATCAAGAATCTGAAGAACCTTATGAAAGAAAAAATGGAGGGGAAATGCAAAAACTCGCGGAATCTGAAGCTTCTGATGTAAATATGTTGGAAACTCTTATTTTGCTATGAATTTACTTAACTAGAATGATCCAAATTCTTATTCTGCTGAACACTTTAGGGATTCAGTCATGACTCTAAATCTGAAGAAGACCATAGACTGTCCATGGCTGAAGAACTCAGAAACAATCAAACCAATGGAACTAATTTATGAAATGGTAAGCTCATGATAAGATTGAGTTAAATTTCCTCATATGAATTCAATAAGACTATAATTAGCTTCTGGTTATGGTTGTCATGTTTTGTTCTACAGTTCATTGAATTTACAGAAAGTGAACAAAGAGAACTAACCAAGTCATTTTGGTTTTATAGGATCAAGCACCAATATAGCTGGAGAGATCACTTTTAAAGGTGCTAATATGAGATAAAAAAGATTGGAGAAATGAAATGATAAGATTTTTTTGCTGTAGATAATAAGAAGTTTATGTTTGTGTTGTATTAGTGAATGAGTGTATAGGTTTCCTTGTGTGTGTTTTTGCTTTCCTTAGAGCGCACGGCAACTGAGGTGATCCTCTTAAACATGTTTTTTTTTTCAGCTTTATATTTTCATTAGCATTGTTGAATTTTATTATAAAGGTGGATTTAGTTTGCACACAAATTGTTTTGCTTACTAAAAAGCTAACTTCAGTTTTAAGTTAGAAAAAAAAAAGAAAATATCATATAATCTTTACTTATCATAAATAAATAAATATCATATAATCTTTACTCAGTCTTCATAGAACCAAAGCCTCTACTTCAATCGAAAGGCTTTGGAGACTGAACACGTGGATAAATAATTTGTGTATTTCTCAAAAAATTTAAAAATAAAATAAATTTGCAAGTGGGAAGAGGAAGTCGAAGAATGACAATGACGATGATGGAGAAAATTCGCGATTATCTACAACTGAGAGATGAGGTTGACGATGGAGAGGAACTGCGAGTGGAAGGATCAGTTAAAGGAAGAAGCTTCTATGAGGATTTTAGCCTCAGCGGAATCCGAGTCAACCGAGTTGACCCTGGTTTTGTTTCCTGCTCTTTCAAGGTTCCTCTTCGTTTAACGGTTCGTCTTCTTCAATCCTTGAAGATTGAGATTGGCTACTTAAGTGTTGAGGAAACTCAGATTAGTATATACAAGTAGCTTGATAGGTGGATTTGAGGTTTAATGGGATGTATTAAGCCATTGGTATGATTTTGTTTTTAAAGTGGTTCTTGAAGACTTTTAGAAGAATCAAGATGAGAAAATGTAGTAGCTTGGAGTCTTAATTTTGTATATTTTGAGAAGGTGTTGATATCTTTGAAGGTTTGATAATGGCAGGATAGAGAAGGGAATCTAGCAAATGGAGCAATTGCAAATCTTGTGGATGAAGTTGGTGGAGCTGTTGTACATGTTGAAGGTTTACCTATGAATGTTTCAGTGGACATGTCCATTGCATTTCTTTCAACAGCTAAGCTTGGTGTAAGTCTTAACTCATGTTTCTCCATCTTTGGTAGTTAAAGTTCATATGATTTGCTGAAAAGTTGTACATAAGAGATGGTTTCTGAAATGGATTATATGTATTCAGGAGGAGTTGGAGATAACGTCGAGAGTGTTGGGAGTTAAAGGAGGTTATAAAGGAACAATTGTTGTAGTGAGAAACAAGAAGACTGGAGAGATTATAGCGGAAGGTCGACATTCTTTGTTTGGCAGACAAGCTAGTAAGCTCTGAATTGAATCTTTCTTTTGGTATTTATAAAGATAATCTTTGAAGGTGTTTCACTGTTATGTCTGTTTTCAATAATGTTGTTAGGTTGTTTTCTCCATTCTGGTTGTGAATCTAAAAACCCTTAGTAGATAGTTTACAAAGATGTAAAACCAAACCAAACCAATCAGTGATAACAGTGAGTTCTTATGATGTTAAGCTGTGATTTTGGGTGGAATTAGAAGAAGCTTCAAGTGAAATGGTTTTGGTTTGTCTTTTTAAAATAGATGTTGAGTTATCAATATTATATAGTTAGCAAGAACTGTAATAATTCTATTCTCTTCCCTTACATCATAAAATTTAACACTAACAAATTGCTGAGCAAGTATTACTTCATATAATTATTTTTATCCTTTAAATTTTTTGAGGAATTTATTGTTTAATTAGGTTCTAATATAAACAAAAAAACGTTCCAAGTAAGAATCTAGGTTAAATAAACCGTAGTAAAACGTTCAAACTGATTTTATTTTTATTTATTTATTTGGTCGTTATTTTGGAAAAGTTTGAATATTTATTATTAAAAAGTCATTTGACAAATTTGACCATAAGACAGGCTTCGCCTTTGGGCTTTGGGGCCCATTGTAAACCCGTTAAAAAGAAAGATTAAGTGTTGTGGTGTACGGAAATAATGATACGGACTCACACAGGTGATAATTTGTCATCAGCATAGGCGGGAACAAAATACCCTAAAATGAGAAAATACCGCCACAAAGTCTCTGGTCTTCTAATATCCGATTCCCGCGACATTTACAGTCTCCACTGAGAAATTTCAATAATCCTAGAACCCTAACACAGACCTTCGATTTCCAGTCGAGAGAAAGATGTTGGAGCTTCGATTAGTTCAAGGCTCTCTACTGAAGAAGGTTCTAGAAGCTGTCAAGGATCTGGTTAACGATGCGAACTTCGACTGTTCGAGCACAGGGTTCTCCCTCCAAGCCATGGATTCGAGCCACGTGGCGCTGGTGTCGCTTCTGCTTAGATCTGAAGGTTTTGAGCACTATAGGTGCGATAGGAACATTTCCATGGGGATGAATCTTGGTAACATGTCTAAGATGCTTAAATGTGCTGGAAATGATGACATCATCACCATCAAAGCTGATGACGGCAGTGACACTGTCACTTTCATGTTCGAGAGCCCCTGTAAGTTCTCGATTAGTCTTTGATTTTGGTATTGGTTCTGGATTCATACGTTTTATTTGATAGAAACTATAGTATTAGATTGATGAAGAATGATTCAGTCCTTGTAAATCTCATGATTAATGATGATGATGCAGCACAAGACAAGATTGCAGACTTTGAGATGAAGCTGATGGATATTGACAGTGAGCATTTAGGAATACCTGATGCTGAGTACCATTCTATTGTAAGAATGCCTTCTGGTGAATTTTCCAGGATATGTAAAGATCTCAGTAGCATTGGAGACACAGGTAAATAAATGCTCACTGTTTGAGTTTTATGATTCCAATCATAATTTTGATTTGTGTATGATTGAATATGCAGTTGTCATCTCTGTGACAAAAGAAGGTGTCAAGTTTTCAACAGCTGGTGATATTGGGACAGCAAACATTGTACTCAGACAGAATACTACTGTTGACAAAGTATGAAACAGTCACAAGTTAACTAGAGACAGAGCTTTGATTTTTTGTTCTGTGAGAAATGATCCTTATGTTTTGTGTGTGTTGTGCAGCCTGAAGATGCAATAGTAATAGAGATGAAAGAGCCAGTTTCTCTTTCATTTGCACTGAGGTACATGAATTCATTCACAAAGGCAACTCCATTGTCAGAAACTGTGACAATCAGTTTGTCGTCGGAGTTACCTGTTGTTGTGGAGTATAAGGTTGCTGAAATGGGTTACATTCGATACTATTTGGCACCTAAGATTGAAGAAGAAGAAGACATGAAGCCCTAAACACTTTTGTTTGGTAGTTAGGCTACCTACAGATCCTTATGGACTAATGTGATAAATTAATGTTTTCTCTTGCTGGAATTGTCTGTTTTCTCGAATTGTTATGTTAACGTTTGGCTTTGTTTTGCAATTTGGACAAACCTGTTTTAACACATTTCTTGTTCTTTAAATTTGCAAAAATTAAAAAAGAAAAAACAAAACAAAATTTAACTTTGAAGACAGAAATTTGCCTGCGTGAGAACATAAAAACTAATGAATTTAGAGCAGGACAGGTCGAACAATAACAGTTAAAAACATGTGCATTTGTTTAGAGAGATAGTTTCCAGTCTTCTCCAGCATACATCACTTGATCTCCTAGCTCTTCCTCAATCCTAAGCAGCTGTGATTTCATATTTTTATAAAGTTACTCAGCTACTTAAAGTACAATAACAGTCTGATGAGCTAATGAACTGTTTTGAAATCTCCAAAAAGACCAATGCAGTTTAATTCTAGAGCCTAACTGAGAAGAAATCAGCTTGGAAAAAGATTCAGACCTGATTATACTTCATAGTACGTTCTCCTCTGCAAGGAGCACCAGCTTTAATCACACCTGTTGCGAGACCCACAGATAAGTCAGATATGAAAGAGTCCTCTGTTTCTCCACATCTATGTGATGTCACCACACCCCACTGGGCATCTCTTGCCAGTCTCACTACTTCAATGGCTTCTGTTACTGTACCAATCTGATTCACCTGTATCACCCATGTCCACATTTTTATTTCTTTCTCATTCTTAAGAAGGCAAAATGCATAGCATATACAATAAGAAGGCAAAATGCATGGCATATACAATAACACAGATCACTAGACATGATATACCTTGAGAAGAAGAGCATTACAAGCAGATTCCTGTATTGCCCTCTCAACACGTTTTGGATTTGACATCAACAAATCATCACCTACCACCTGCAAGAGTATAATACTGAGGTTTTTTAGACAAAGATAATGATGACATATTTTGTTGTAAAGTTGTGATTGGATGAAGACAGTTTTAGCTGGGGGAAACTGAGTTAGACCTGACATATTCCAAGACTAGAGAAAATCTTGGTGTGTTCCCAATCCTCCTTGTCAAAAGGGTCTTCTATAAAAACAATTGGATACTCTAACCCACAAGGAGATCAAACAGAGAATAAGATCATTAGAATACATCAAGAGTACTGACGCACAAATATATATTGCAGATGGAAACAGGCATACCTTTACAAAGTTCTTTGTACATGTCTATCATATCATCCGCTGACTTGAAATTTTGTCCAGATTTATTTGGAACATTGAGATCTAGATCATACTTGGTACCTGTTTAGAAAATAACCATTCAACATGGTAATAGAGAGATACAAGAAAAGTAAAATATAGTTGAAACTTGCAAAGAATGATATTGCTGGGTTACACATTTGATGATCTAACATCTTTTTCTTGTCACAAGTTAGTTGTTAATGATAATGCCTAGAACTAAACAAAGACTATCCATGACTAAGCGCAGCCAGATAAAAACCAGTTTCTTAGGAAGCAGACAATTACCTATACAAAAATTAGTGGCAGCAACATCAATTGCTATCTTTATCTTATCATTGTGCCCTGTTCGGTTGATAGCTTCTTTTACAAGCTCCAAACCGTCCTTAAGACTGCATAAAGTTGCAATTTCGCATATTAGGCACTACACCAGGATACTATAATAGAGTTTTCTAAACTTTGACTAATGACGTCACATGGTAACAATAATATGTACCTAGAGATATCTGGAGCAAGGCCACCATCTTCACCAACATTACATCCCATACCATTATTCTTTTCTGCAATAACAGCCTGTCATAAACAGCAATAGATCATTCTCATCTTTATATACGAATTTACAGATGCAAAAAGAAAAGTAACTTCCATAATGCGATATATCTTTGAAACTGACCTTTAAATGATGATATGTCTCAGATCCCCATTGCAGGGCCTCCTCAAATCTACTTGCTCCAATTGGCAAAATCAAAATTTCCTAATAGTATATGAAGAGACAACAATAATTACATATGTAAATGAAAATACTTGAAAACCAAAAGCATTATTGTAGAAATTTGAGAAGCAAGACTAAAAGGTGACAGGAAATGTGAGAAAGATGCAGAACAGAAATGTTAATAGCGAACTTAATGACGAATACCTGAATGGCAAAAGTATTCGACGCATGATTCCCGCCACTCAAAACAGTGAAGGCGGGCACAGGTAACACCATGTTTGCTCTGCCACTTAGATCAGAAAGGTGCTTGCACAGAGGGACCTGATATATAATACAACTTCATTAAGGATTTCCAAACAAGAGTATGCATTAAATGCAGAGGATATAAGAAAATGTTGTGAAAAATTCATACTTCTTTCTCAGCAGCTCCAGCCTTACATGCAGCAATTGACACAGCAAGTATAGCATTAGCCCCAAGTTCACCCTGAAAGATATCAAAATCAAATAATTGGCGAGGAAAATAACTAAATATATACAAAATTAATAGATTCTATGAACTTGTTACCATCGAAATAAAACAGGAAAACGAGTTCCCACCTACCTTCTTCTCAGTTTTGTCCAAATCTATCATCGCCTGGTCGATTTGACCTTGGAGTTTTGGGTCCATGCCGATCAACGCCTCTGAAATCTTTTCATTTATGTTCTTAACAGCTTTAGCCACACTGTTTCCAAGATACATTCCTTTGTCCCCATCACGTAGCTCAAGAGCTTCATACCTTACATGAATGAACAAAATCTCCTCATATTAGAAAATTCTATATAAGTATCAACCATTCTAAAAGGTGAAACTAAAATCAAGATCACGCATCAACAAATTTCAAATATACTCATCCACAACAACATATGAAATGTTATCTACCACAGAAACAAAGAGTATATATAATATGAATTCTCACGTTCCAGAAGAATCACCACTGGGAACAGAAGCACGAAAAAGGCCTTTGTTAGTGTGTAGATCCACTTCAACTGTTGGAATTCCTCTACTATCAAGGATCTGCCTTGCTTTGACCTTCGTTATCACTGATGATACAGCTTTCTTCATATGATTAGCCTGCATTTATTATCCCAATTGAAAATTCGACTGAGTAAAACAAAAGCTAGCAGGATCATTTCAATTATGAGAAATCACAAGTAAGGCAACATAATTTCACTTCGATGTAATAAAAAATCAAAAGGAAACGTACGATGAAGAGAACGGGATCTGAGGTTTTAGCCCTAACGGCGGCATTAACGGCGTCTTCGATTTTCCGAGAGAGCATATGCTTGTCCAAGTACTCTTGCACAGACATCTTCTTCGTCTAAAATCTTCAGCTTCTGGATTCGAATCTTCAGCTTGTATTTTCGTTCGTCTCCGGTTCAGGATCCAGTGGGCAAGCCTATTCGATCACCAACTTGAAAACCAGACGACAACGTTTCGGGTTTAATGAACCATGCTTGCAGTTTACGTCTTTTGGTAGAGCACATCACTCCATTTTAGACCATAGTCAATATGATATAAAATAATGGGCTTGTTTGGGAAGAGGAAAGCCCATTTTGAAAATAGGTCCATAAGTATTCTCACGTGCGCTAGGCTGGAACGGCCTTTGTATCTCTCAAAACACGTGCGGAGCCGTTTTAGTAACAGATTCCTTAATTGAATAAAGCTGTCTGGGCCCCACACAAAAGAGATTTACAAAATTCGAAAATAAAAAAGATTTTAAACTTTTCACGAGCCATTAATTTTTGAATTTTGCCACCCGTTGCCACCTCGATATACGTGGTAGCTTCATCACCGTCGATTAACATTATTCCGATTTTGAAATTACCAAATATGAGCCGTTAAAACCTCCTTTTCTTTATAAAATGGACCTTCTCTTCCTCTCTCTCCATAAAAAATATCAATCCTCTCTGCTTTTTCAAAAATATTTCTATCTCTCTCCCTCGCTACGCTTTATAGATCCAGTTTCTAGGGTTTTCTCGGTGAGCGAAGATGCGTGAGATTCTTCATATCCAAGGAGGTCAGTGCGGTAACCAAATCGGTTCTAAGTTCTGGGAAGTGGTTTGTGTCGAGCATGGCATAGACCAGACCGGGCGTTACCAAGGAGATTCCGATCTACAGCTTGAGAGGGTTAATGTCTACTTCAACGAAGCTAGTTGTGGTAGGTACGTTCCTCGCGCTGTTCTCATGGATTTAGAGCCTGGAACCATGGACAGTGTTAGATCTGGACCCTACGGTCAGATCTTTCGACCGGATAATTTCGTTTTCGGTCAATCCGGCGCCGGAAATAACTGGGCGAAAGGTCACTATACTGAAGGTGCTGAGCTTATTGACTCAGTCCTTGACGTTGTTCGCAAAGAGGCTGAGAACTGTGACTGCCTTCAAGGTATTTTAACTTGTATCACTTATTTAGGGGTTTGGATCTGTAAACGAGGTTTCGGATTTTGATTTTGAACTGTTTCGGATTTTGAACTGTTTCGGATTTTGTAGTTACGAATTAGGGGTTTGATCATTTGCTCTTTGTTTTGGGATTACAGGGTTTCAGGTATGTCATTCATTAGGAGGAGGAACTGGTTCTGGAATGGGAACTTTGTTGATATCAAAGATCAGGGAAGAGTACCCTGACCGTATGATGATGACTTTCTCTGTGTTCCCATCTCCTAAGGTATCTGATACTGTTGTGGAGCCATACAACGCAACACTATCTGTTCATCAGCTTGTTGAAAACGCTGATGAATGTATGGTTCTTGATAATGAAGCTTTGTATGACATTTGCTTCCGTACTCTGAAGCTTAGTACTCCAAGTTGTAAGTATTACTTCAATCAGTCTCATGGCTCTACTATGTTTCTTGTTTGATGCTTAGTTTATTCATAAGTATTATTCAGAATGGTCTAATTTTGTGACGTCACTCACATATACTTTGTTTTTGTCTGCTGAATGGTGTAGTTGGTGATCTAAACCATTTGATCTCTGCAACCATGTCTGGTGTAACCTGCTGTCTTAGGTTCCCTGGTCAATTGAACTCAGATCTTCGAAAGCTAGCTGTGAACCTAATCCCATTCCCTCGTCTTCACTTCTTCATGGTTGGTTTTGCTCCACTAACCTCTCGTGGATCCCAGCAATACCGTAACCTCACTGTGCCAGAACTCACCCAGCAAATGTGGGATTCTAAGAACATGATGTGTGCAGCTGACCCAAGACACGGTCGTTACCTAACTGCTTCAGCTATGTTCCGTGGCAAAATGAGCACCAAAGAAGTCGATGAACAGATGCTAAACGTACAGAACAAGAACTCATCCTACTTTGTTGAATGGATCCCAAACAATGTCAAATCTACAGTTTGTGACATTCCACCAACTGGTTTGAAGATGGCATCAACGTTCATTGGTAACTCAACATCGATTCAAGAGATGTTTAGGCGTGTAAGTGAACAATTCACTGCTATGTTTAGGAGGAAAGCTTTCTTGCATTGGTACACAGGTGAAGGTATGGATGAAATGGAGTTTACTGAAGCTGAAAGCAACATGAATGATCTTGTCTCTGAGTATCAGCAGTATCAAGATGCAACAGCTGATGAAGAAGGAGAGTATGAAGAAGAAGAAGAAGCTGAGTATGAGCAAGAAGAAGGTTATTAGAGAAGAAACAGAACACAAATAAAACCTCAACTTCAACTACCTGTTGCTGTTTACTTTTTCAACCTTCTGTTTCTGTAACTATTGCTTTGCGTTTATTAGTTATGTATTCTGCGTATGCTTAGAGGATTATTATCAATATTCAAACATTTATTTTGCTTAAACGTATTACAATTTAGACTATGAATTAAATAGCATAATTATCTGGTCAACTACAAGGACAACTCTATAATGATTGTTTGTTATTACAAAAGTGATCAGTTGCTTTCAATGTACATGGATTCAAGATGACCCCTTTGCTTCTTAAACTCATCTTCAGCCTTACGTGCTTCATCCTCAACTTTAAACTTTGCAACAGCCTTATCAAAAACACTTCTCACATGTCTGTTCATGAGCATGAGCTCTTGACATCCGTCTTTAAAAACCTCTCTCGCTGGATCACCTAGAAACACAGACACAAACTCATTCGTTATTAGACATATACAGCGTTATTTAGAAAGAACATTAGCTTAACTTTAATGAACATGGTCAGTACCTGTTGTCTGAACTTGGATACTGACCCGTTCAAGTGAAGGATGTTGGATGTTATATGTAGCCACAGTTACTCTGGGACTAGAGGAAAAAAACATAATCATTGGCTATCAACTAAATCATACAAGAATGTAAACCAATCATTGAATCAAACTCAAAAAGTTCACAATCACAATACAATGTAACACGAATTTGAGAGTCAAGAACAAAAGTGTTGAGATATGTAACTTCTTCTTTATATACATAAAAGATTTTGAGAGACGAAAACTAACTCTTGGCATAAAACGAAACGAAGAGCATTGCCAAGTGTGTGATCTTCATCAGATAGAGTAAACGAAGCATGTGTATCATTCTTTAACGAACCGTGCTCCATACTAGTCTCTCCAACTTATAAATTTCTCTGAAACTCAAAAAAAAAAAATCAGAACCATCTAGAAACAAAACAAAGATAACGAATTTAGTTAAGATCTCTGTTGAACTGAATAAACCCACATGACAAAATTCGAAATTGAAAAATTGTGCGACTAAGATACATAACCTACCTGCAATAGAAATTGCTCTTAAAACCCTAAACGCTCCATTAGATGATGTCCTTGTTTTGATACTATACCGTAATTACATTTATGCCCCTTAGTTTGATGACGTGGCGTATTACGTCTTTTAAACCCTAATTTAATTCGGCTGTACAGCTAAAAAGAATAGAGAAGCTTGTGTGAGTTTTTTTTTCTTTCTCTATTCACAAAATTACTTCCATTTGAGAAAAGTAAGGATTTTTTGTTCTTCAAATTCAGTTTTGAATTGTAAAGTTTTGATTTTTATCAATGTTTGATTTGGTTTCAGGTACTCCAAGAAGAAAAAAATGGCTTCTCCCAGTCCTATTCCTGTCGGCATTAGTAAGGAACAGGTTCGTTTTCTTTCCCCGAGATTCTAAGTTCTTGTTATTGATACTTGGTAAAGCTCTAACTAGACAATGGAAGCTTAAGTTTTTTTTAGCTGTCTCTGTATTAACATATTGGTTCCATTTTCTTTTAATGTTTTAGAGTTAAATCTGTATCATCATTTTGATTTTTATACATAAAACATTGAAAATTTGATGATGCCATTAGTTACCAATAGATTTGGATTAGTGATCTCAAGTTTCTCATTTTGCTTTTGTTCTGAATTGAATCAGGCGTTTAGTATGGCACAAACGGAGATGGAGTATCGTGTGGAACTCTTTAACAAGTAATGAATCAAAGACTCAATTCTATTCTGTTTATTTTCTGGTAAAAGGATTAGATATTGATGCAGTCACTCACTGTTGATTAGTAATCTGGTTATTGTGTTTGTGTGACATTATTCTCGTTTATTTTCAAATAGTAATGTATCAGTTTATGAATGATGATACTTTGAGCATGAATACATATGTATTCCACTGTTGTGTAGAGACAAAAGTTTGATACCTTTGAGTTAGTTGAGTTCTGTTAATGCTCAATGCCAATCCCATGATATGGTTCTTTCTCATAGACCTTATTCTCTTATGCAGGCTTGCTCAAACATGCTTTCATAAATGTGTTGATAAAAGGTAAGTTTTTTCTCCTTTTTAAATGTTCCTTCTCATGGAACTTGTCTGTAGTTGTTGAGACTAATTTAGCTGAGATAACAGTTTAGCTTCACCAGTTTTATAATTGGTTTTGTCTAAAATCAAATCACAATCTCAGGTATAAGGAAGCAGAGTTAAACATGGGTGAGAATAGTTGCATTGACCGTTGTGTTTCCAAGTACTGGCAGGTAAGGCTCTTGTGTTAGTTTAAACAAAGTAGTTCCAACATTATTATCATACTTATGTTGTCTTCATATAATGTTAAGGTAAATGGAATGATCGGACAGCTTCTAAGTGCTGGCAAGCCTCCAATGTAATCCAAGTTTAATGGCAATTATTATAGACCAAAAGCTCATAGAGGGACAAAACTCTCTTCTTTGTTTTTCCTAAAGCTTAAGGCAAATCTTGTTTCTATTTTATAGTAAGTTACATCACATTGAGTTATATATTTCTCTTTGAACACATTGTTTCTAATGGGATGAAAATTTAATAACAAAATCAAGAATCATGAGACACATCTATTAATGAGTTATATAAATCTGGAACTTTACATATAGATAAATGAAGAACAAAGAGAAGTGTTTATACTAAAGCACTAAAGAGAATAGAAGGTTCCTATTGAATTTATGACTAACATGTACACAACCAACATATATCAATGTTCTTCTGCAATATTGTTATCGTTTAAAAGTCTCTGATGATCTTCTTTGATCTTGTTACTACTGTCCATTGTACTAAGTGGAAGTAAAGGCGTCTGAAAAGGTCCACTAGAAGGCTCTGCCATTATAAAAGATACATGTTAACCACAAGATTCATATTCAGTTTATGTATCATAAATCACTAAAGAGATATATGTCTGACCATGCAACAATAATGTCTACTGTGTAATGTTTACTTGAGGCTATAATCACTAGCTTCTGTATTACTGGCATGAGCCAAACCAGATGCTTAATCCACCTGGAAATGTTTACAAAAAAATGATAACGATTAGCATCAGGTGCTGTGGTGTAGTGGTTATCACGTTTGCCTTACACGCAAAAGGTCTCCAGTTCGATCCTGGGCAGCACCATTATCTTTTACTCAATAAGAGCTTTTATTAGCTTAAATATTAATGAGTGGATACTCGATTAAAACAAGTTTTTAACAAATTTATATTTTACGTAATCTACTTCCACGCCGTAATTACATAGCAAATACGAGAGAAATATTTATAAAAACATATCGCCAGATTATATATTATTTAGTAGAAGCAACTAAACTCTACCCACAGGAGACACAGGTGGTTGTTGTGAGAGATACCTCGCCGGAGCCTCACTTTCAATACGACCTGAATATGACTTCAACTTGTCGTTTTCAATTGATGATGACATCTCTCCACGTAAACTGTTCGGTTCCATGGTCTTTGACAGATTTCTTCCTTCATTAACCATTATACATATGGAGAATGCTTGCAAGAGTGATAGTGATGTGTTATACTCAACAGCGTATACACCTTCTCTGTATGGAGTGAAACTCAATAATGGTTGCTTGTTATTATTATTATCCTGCAATAAGAAACATTCATATTAATGAGTGTTTCAACATTCACGTCACAGTTTTGTAATGTTACCTGAAAGAAGAGCTTGAAGGCATCTGAAGTGGCTTTATTATGCTGATTAGTGAGGATTTTAAGATTGCAACCCATGTCCCAGCCTCCACAGTCACATGATCCACCTGATTTCCATCGTTGGATCAACGATGAAGGTCCTCCTTTGTGTGGGAGACTATGAATTCCACTTGGAAGTACCACTGTAACGTCTGCAAAGTAATCTCCAATGGTTGAGCTTGTGTCAGCAATTTTTGGGATCTTGATCACCATGGCAGCTAGCTCGTTAGTTCGCTGTGATTCAGGTGCAAAGAGTACATATTCTCTGGTTATAAGGTTATCAACAGAACTTTCTCCAGTGGGAATCAGAGGCTTAGTACCCGAGACTCTCATCTGAGCAACAATGTTGGATGTGTACTCTTGGTTTTGTTGCACCTTCCTGCCATGGTTCATCCATTTTCCATTTTTCTTCTGTACTTCCTGAACAGTGAAAAATGTATACTTATGTCCATAGTCTTCCTTTTCTGGTGGAGTCTGTTTTCTTATTGTGGCTGCTGTAATACTTTGTTCCTTTTCAACCGCAAAAGTGAAAAGTGGTTGATCATTCTTAGATGTCACACGAAAAAGAGCCTGAATGGTTGAATATTTCCCATTTTTTGACATAAGGGTTGAAGAAGATGGTTGATCCTCAGAAATAATATGCTTTTGGTCACTAGAAGGTGAATCCTTTTGTGATGATGGCTCAGGAGACCTACACGAGTGGCTAGCTTTTGGTTTCATTAAAGGTTCAAGTAACCTTCTCAACGGGCTAGACCTGCCTCTGTTTGCTGCACTTGTTTTATCACTGAAAGAAGTGGATGGATTGTCTAACCCAGCTCGTGATGAAATAAGTCCTGTGCTCAAATGAGGAGGAGTTTGCGCATCTTCGGTGTTGGAACTTTTGCTGGACTTTCCAAGGCTGAAGCTGAGTCGGCGAAATGGTGAAATACTCCTTGCTCTTTCTGGTATGCCTTTAGCTGATTTTTGATCTGACTGTTTGGGTAATGTTTCTGTCGACCTTCTATCTAGAGTCCTGCTTCTGGATGGACTTGATTCAGCCTTTCTTGATCGTGGAGCTGAACATGATCTTTCTGGTAAGAATTTATTTTTCTCTGAACTCAAGAAGTTCATACGCTTTAAGAATGGCTTACTTCCATCACCTTCACGTCGACCTACATAAGAGTCAATGACTGGATCTTTCCCATACGCTAACCTCTCTGGGAAACCCTTTTTATTAGTTTCTGCCACTCGCTCAGCCAGCAACACTTTTGAATCATAGAACTTGGACAAACCAATAAACTGTTTCTGAGGAACAATTCCTGGTACAAATACAGCAGCAGGTTTTACTTTTCCAAACAGATCATGAACCCGAGGATTTCGGATTCTCTCATCCAACTTCTCTCCTTTTTTACTGAAATCCTCAGCTAGATTCCTTGATATGATCCTTGTGCAAGAAGGACTATCTGGCTTTGATGGACTCAAGAAAGTTCGGGTTTGCGCAACAATCTTAAATTCAGAATCTTTATTCTCATTCTGCTCAAACGCAGTTACACAAGGAGGGCTTTGATGAAACTGCCCATCTCTTTTAGTGGTATCCATTTCTCTGTCAGAAACATTTCCTGACAAAAAGCTATGACTTTGGGAATTATCACCATTGTCACGAGGCGGCTCAAAATCTTCAGAACAATCTCCTGGCTTAGATGACATCAAATAATACTGCAATGGAGGATGACTAACCCTTTTGATAAACGGAGAAGCACACAAACCTCTACTAGAATCAGTCGAAGATTCATCAGTCCAGAGTGATGACGATGTGCTAGTGTTAGACAACGAAGACTTCATATGCTTATCCATTTGTTTATCACCACCAGATTGTCTATTTCTTAACTCCAGTGAACCAATGCCACCAGCTTTCACACCTTTATCTTCAAATTTATCACATTTCTTTATATAACTCGGGACATAAGACTTATACTTAACAAGATCTCTTTCTCCTGAAGAGGTTCTACTTATCCGTGACTTCAAACGATTCTCCAAACGTTTGGGACACACATCTTCAACTTTTTTGGTGATCTCGCTGTGAAAATCAGAATAAGACAATCCACGTTTAACATCTCTAAACTTATCAGGTAGAGGAATAGACCTTTGGCTTTCTTTAGTAAATACTTTCTTGTCAGCAGCCACAAAAGGTGGTCTATCACTTAAACGCTTCTTCACCTCCAAACGAGACTCCATCTGTTTTAGAACTCTCTATGATGAAGCACTCAAATGTTTCACTCAGATTACTCTCCTTAGTTTCTCATTCTACTGCAACAGCTTCAAAAAAATTTCGAAATAATCTGTAAATACATGAAAAAAATTTAGAAAATATCTCTTATCCACAAATCTTTGAGATAGAATAAACAAAATGCCAAAAAAGTATCAGATAGATACATCTCATAACCTTTAAAATCATTTACAATCAATGAGATCTGACAGAATCACTAACATGATTAAGCTGAGAAAAAAAGTAAACCTAATCAATAAAAATACCAAAATAAAATCACAATATTTAAGTTACCATTTTACTAAAACCCCTAAACAAAGATTAGTGACATTAGACACCCCTAAAGATCGAAGAAGAATTACAAACTATTCAGAAACTAACACGAAACACGCATAAAATTTTATTAACAGACGAAACATTTACTTGTAAATGGAGGATCGAAAAAGCTTCGAAATCGATCCGTACCTCGATAAAACCAATGTTTCGACGAAGCAGCCAAGTGTAAAATCAGATCAACACAGTAGTAACGATGAAGAACAGATCTCTAATCCTCCGTGAAATCCGGCGGGAATCGCGCCGACGAAGCTGACCCTATCAGCTCTATGAAGCTACTATAGTGTTAGTGAATAAGAGAGAGAGAGAAAGAGGATTTGTTTAGCTTCTTTAATTGTTTGCTCAACGAGTCTTTCGTGGAAGTTGTTTTATTCTTTCTTTTTTTTGAGGAAAAAAAAACACATATCTTTTTGTGGCCGACGGATTTAGTAAAAATAATTTTTTAGATGGGCCCCATACGTAGAAAAGTAGTATAATCGTACGATCAAGATTCCGTAACGAACGCGGGAATTACGTCACCTTTGACCCCAATATTATAGACACCATTAGGGCCCGTTAAAGTCCAATAAGGCCCATTAAAATCTTAAAGGGCTCTTAGAATTTTCTGGATTCATCTGATAATTTCTTTCCCATTCACGTCCTCTAGATGTTTCTGCATTCTCGAGAAGCTCGAGAAATTTCTGTTCATGTCTATAAATAGATTCCACCAATACCAAAATTTTCATCGAAAGTCAAAATTCACAGCAAAAAATAGTTTCTAAATCAACAATCTTAACGTCTCAAAATGTCGATGATTCCAAGCTTCTTCGGTAACAACAGACGAAGCAACATCTTCGATCCATTCTCACTAGACGTTTGGGATCCTTTCAAGGAACTAACATCATCTTCATTTTCTCGAGAAAACTCTGCGATCGTCAACGCGCGTGTGGATTGGAGGGAGACTCCTGAAGCGCATGTATTCAAGGCTGATTTACCAGGACTGACGAAAGAGGAAGTGAAGGTTGAGATTGAGGAAGATAGTGTTTTGAAGATTAGTGGAGAAAGACATGTTGAAAAGGAAGATAAGAATGACACGTGGCATCGTGTGGAGAGATCGAGTGGGCAGTTTACTAGGAAGTTTAGGTTGCCGGAGAATGTGAAGATGGATCAGGTTAAAGCTGCAATGGAGAATGGTGTTTTGACTGTGACTGTACCTAAAGCGGAGGTTAAGAAGGCTGATGTTAAGTCTATTCAGATTACGGGCTGAGTTAATGGGTTTTGAGAAACCTTGGTTCGAGTTTTATTGTTGGTCTTGTGTGTTGTCTGGTTTAATTCTGAGCTTAACCGGATGTGTCAGTTTGGAGTTATGTGTTCCTTAATGTAATAAAATAAGTAATAATAAAAAAATTGTCTGGATATTAAAAATTTGAAGTGCTGATAATTTTTAATGTTTAAAAGATAAGACGAGTGAGGTTAGCAATGACGTGTATACCAAGACAAAGCAATATATGGTCTTTTTTTATTTATTTAATAAACACATCATCATTTTCACCACTCATAACCCCATTTATATATTATATAGTAAATCTCATCAAGTGAACAAAGGAAAAAAAAACTATTGAAAGCAAAAGAGAGGAGTCAGGTAACTTAAAAACAGAGGAGTGAAATAGTAAAAAAGTGTGTGAGATTCAATGACGAATAAAGAAGATAATGTGAAGCTTCTAGGGTTTTGGGCAAGTCCTTTCAGTCGAAGAGTTGAGATGGCTCTCAAACTCAAAGGCGTATCATACGAATACTTAGAGGAAGATTTGCCCAACAAGAGCCATTTGCTTCTTGAGCTAAACCCGGTTTACAAGAAGGTTCCAGTTCTTGTTCACAATGGTAAAATATTACTTGAGTCACTTCTGATCCTAGAATACATCGATCAGACATGGAAGAACAATCCAATCCTTCCTCAAGATCCTTACGAGAAAGCCATGGCTCAGTTCTGGGCTAAGTTAGTTGATGAACAGGTATTATATCCAAAAATAATAAAACATGTAAACACTACAAGAAAAACTGTTAGAACTGATGGACATTTCCGTCATAAATCCGTCAGAAATAGACATTTTGTAACGGATTTCTGACGGGAATTT
>KE157026.1:87646-109594 GCA_000411055.1 Leavenworthia alabamica
GGTCTGAAATTTTTTATACTATATGATTGCGTCGTTTTGTTATTGAAGTTTTGGAAATAAAGATGGAATATTGTAGTAGAAATTATGTAATGAAATTTGATATAAGACAATAAATTTACGTAGAAAGTATTTTCTTTGATAACTCAACAAGCAAAAATGTTACTTTTGGTTTTAGAGATAAAATATAAAATTGTTGATATTTCATATGAGCATAAAGCAACAAAGTACTTCATTATATTTTAATATCCTCCATTATCATCTCTCAAATTAACTGAAATAAATTATGGGAATCAAACAATAAATTTAAATATAAAAAAAGAGCCAGGGTGACGTCAGCAATGACATGATTACCTTAAAAGATGTTATTTTGGTTTAATCTTCAAAATAGGCTTGAAAATACCAAGGGAAATATATTGGTCTTTTTTTAATGAACAAGCCAGAAAAGTTAGAGAAGAACAAAGGGAGTTAGGTAATAAAAACTAAAAAGTGAGAGAGATCTAATGGCGAAGAAAGAAGAGAATGTGAAACTTCTAGGGTTTTGGATAAGCCCATTCAGTCGTAGAGTTGAGATGGCTCTCAAACTCAAAGGCATTAGTTACGAGTACTTGGAGGAAGACTTGCCTAACAAGAGCCCTTTGCTTCTTCAGCTAAACCCGGTTCACAAGAAGGTCCCGGTTCTTGTTCATAATGATAAAATATTATCCGAGTCACATGTGATCCTCGAATACATCGACCAAACATGGACTCACAATCCTATTCTACCTCAAGATCCTTACCAAAAAGCCATGGCTCGATTCTGGGCCAAGTTCGTCGATGAACAGGTAATAAAAGAAATACTATTGCTAGCAAATTAATTGATAAACATAGCATTTTTTTTCTTATGAATCGGTGAAGTTGCAGATCTTACCAGTAGGGTTCATGTCTCTAGTGAAAGCAGAGAAGGGGATAGAAGTTGCTATTGAAGAGACTCAAGAACTGATTATGTTACTTGAGAAAGAAGTCACTGGAAAAGATTTCTTCGGCGGCAAGACTATTGGATTCTTGGACATGGTTGCGGGAAGTATGATTCCGTTTTGTCTGGCTCGGGCTTGGGAATGTATGGGAATTGATATGATTCCAAATGAGCAGTTTCCAGAATTAGACAGATGGATCAAGAAGTTGAATGAAGTTGAGATCGTTAGGGAATGTATACCTTATAAAGAGAAACATATTGAGCGCATGACCAAAATTGTAGAGAAAACTATAAGTCTTGGTTAAATTAAAGATTAAATTGTGATTCTTGATTCTAAAGTATTTACAAAATTTTGAAAATAATTTAAACAAAATCAAGTCTGTTTGTACTATTGTTTATCGGGAAAATGTCCAATAAAGTGTGAACTTTCAAAAGTTAGAAGAAAAAACTCTGAATTTACGATAAAGTGCGAACTTTCAAATCTAATCTTTTTACTAGCTAAGCCTTTCATTTGTGTTTTTATCAATAACAATTTATATTTAATGACACAGATAATATACAATATATATTACTATTTTCTTCATACCATCTTTGGATTTTTATTTAAATTATCAATAGTTCATACATGTAAATCTAATCTTCGAGTCCAAAATCATAACATATAGGGGGTGTATTGAAGTTATGATCTGAAGAGATTTGATTTGTAATGAGATTTTAAATGATTTGATTAAATTTGAGTGAATTTGAAATTTTGTTATAAAATTCTCTGAAATCTCACCTAAAAGCATGAAATTTTGATCTTTGTATTTTTAACTAAGAAATCCTCTGAAATTCCAGCTGTGATTTTTAAATCAAATCATTATATTGTTTTCAATAACAATAGATTTCATGGTATTTTTGAAAATCATTGCTTCAATAACTCTAGATTTCAATAACTATTTCAAAATTCATGTTTCAATAACACATGATTTGATATTTTAAATCAAATCTCTTCAAATCATAAATTGAATACACCACCCTTAGTTTAATGTTAAATGTCACTCAATCACGTGATATCTTATCTTCAAATATCCTCCAATTTAAAACAAAAATATAGAAATAAATATTACTTTTAATTAGTAGATGTTGTCCAAATACAACTAACTTTTTTAAGGCAAATATCAGCTAAACTTGGCAAACAAAGATCAAATTAATCCCTCAAAAGTATTCAATGTCTTGCCCAACAGAGAGTCAAACTTGTACAACTGTAGCTAGTCAGAGACAGTTTGTATACTCATTCCTATCATCTATAAAATCATACTCTATTACACACTACATACCAATCACTACCTAACAAATCCAAAAGATCTACTAAAATCATGGCAACTGGTTTAAACATCTTAAAATTGTCGTTCTTCTTCAGCCTAGTTGTGGTGGGATCATGTGCTCAGACTCCTAAGCCATTGGGGATGCATCCGGGAGCATGTGACCAATACGAGTGCCCCTCCTTTAAACTGGTAGAGGCTGGAAATGGCTATGAGATCCGTATGTATGACTCTATGGTTTGGATATCCACTAACCCTATCTCAGCACCATCTATGACTCAAGCCAGCAAAACCGGTTTTGAACGGTAAATTACATTTTCAATATATTCTAATCTTTTTTATATATAAGAAGGAATTTAATCCGACTATATTGTTCAAAATTTAGAAAAGAAACAAATTGTTTAGGTCTTTTTAGTGTTATAAATCAAATGTAACATTTTCTTGTTAACTAGTGAATATGTTTTGGGATTACAGATTATTTAATTACATACAAGGAGATAACAAGAGCAAAACAAAGTTGAACATGACAGCTCCGGTAATAACAGAAGCATCACCAAAAAAATCAGTCTACACAATCTCCTTCTACCTCCCAAAGAAGAATCAGCAAAACCCACCTCAGGCTGATGGCTTCCACGTGCAGTCATGGAAACCAACCTACGTAGTTGTGAGGCAGTTCAGTGGGTATATGTCGGATGATGTAGCCAAGAAAGAAGGTTTGGCTCTGCAGGCTAGCCTCATTGGCACTAAGTGGCTTGCACCTATTGAGAAGAGCTGTGGAAAGTCACAAACTTATTTTGTTGCTGTTTATGACCCACCCTTCCAGACCATAGGTAGGGTTAATGAGATCATGGTTCCTTTTCACTTGTAATGATATTATATCCTCGTATTTTAATTGTTACTTACCAATTGGATTTTAATGTATTGATAAAATAATAATAAATATTTGAGAAAATCAATTATTGACAAATATTCCTAGTTCTTGTTGTCAATGTTGTGCAATTAAGTTGGGCCTTCCAAAGCTAAATATGAGTTAAACCTGCAATCACTTGCAATGTTTTTACTAATACTTCAAACCTTAAAACAAATATTCATTCAATCCCTAATTAATTTCTGATTAGTATTTAGGTCTAGTTTGGCCACCCTATAACACCTAACAATATTTTAATTAAGGATTGTATCATATGAAATATTTCTATATTTGTTCATCAGAATAGATGAAAGATAATTTTGTTTTATTGTATAAATAATTAAAAAAAATAGAGAATTTTTTTTGTTTATTGCATAAATAAATAAATATATATATATATATAGATAATTATCAAATCTTTTGAAAATAATATTATTTTTTAATTTTACTATATTTAATTATTTTCAAATAAAAAATCTTATATCAAGATTTTATTCTAAAATATATAGTCAATTTTGAAATATACAATGGTCAAAAGTATCCATTGACTGAAACAGATATGTGAAAGTAAGGTCAACAATACAGTAGATACCTACTGACGTCAGCATGACTTAGATACCTACTGGCGTCAGCATGACTTAGATACCTTCTATGATGTCATTCTATGATATCCATAAAACAATTCACAGGTGTTCTTCACAAGACCAAGCAAAAATATACTAAACAGTTATTATATAAATGTACATGAATCCATCGATTAAGTAGTCAAAGAAGGACATAGATTAAAAGAGAGAGAGAGAGGTCCAATGGTGAAGAAAGAAGAAGATGTGAAGCTTCTTGGTTTTTGGTGTAGCCCTTTCAGTCGTAGAGTCGAGATGGCTCTCAAACTTAAAGGTGTGCCCTATGAGTACTTGGAGCAAGATCTAGTGAACAAGAGCCCTTTGCTTCTCCAGCTTAATCCGGTTTGGAAGAAGGTTCCGGTTCTTGTCCACAATGGTAAAGTATTACCCGAGTCACATTTAATCCTTGAGTATATCGACCAAACATGGAAGAACAATCCAATTCTTCCTCAAGATCCTTATGAGAAAGCCATGGCTTTCTTTTGGGCCAAATTCATTGATGAACAGGTAACTCTTGGAAGTCCTAGTACCCAAAAAAAAGTTTAAGACGTGCCTAACTACACAAAGTCCTGTATACATAATATTATTCGAATTAACCTTGGGATGAAATGGTTACTATCTTACAGGTTGGACCAGGATTCTTTTCTTTGGTGAAAGCAGAGAAGGGAATAAAGGTTGCAATCGAGGAGGCTCGAGAACTCTTAATGATTCTTGAGAAGGAAGTCTCCGGCAAAAATTTCTTTGGTGGCGAGACAATTGGATTTTTGGACATGGTTGCAGGAAGTATGATTCCATTTTGTGTTGCTCGAGGCTGGGAATGTTTAAGAATTGATATGATTCCTAAGGAGATATTTCCAGAACTAAACAGATGGATTAAGAAGTTAAATGAAATTGAGATTGTGGTTGAATGTATTCCACCTAGAGAGAAACATATTGAGTATGTAATGAAAATGGTGGAACTATTCAAATGAGCATAAGAGACCATGATCTCTTCGGTCGAGAGAGGCTTATATGTTTGTAGGATCTCATTATTTAAAAGTTTTATGAATAATCTACTAAATAAAAACATTTTTTATGAATATTTTGATATATGTCTTTATTGGTGGTATATGATAATATCTGTCGTAGCATATATATTGTTTTTATATCATTTTGATGGTAACCGATGTAATATATATATATGTTAAATATGTGGTAACCAATTTAAATTCTCAAAAATATCTCTAGAAGTTTCCACGAAACGGCAATTGTTTTCGTCGTTTTGAGGAGCAGATCGAAACACTTAAGGCTATAAAATCAAAGCTAAAGAACTGAGGAGTCCCAAACACGAGAAAAAAAACATTTCTAAGAAGTAAAGAGAAGAGATCTAATGGCGGAGAAAGAAGAAGTGAAGGTTCTAGGAATATGGGCAAGCCCTTATAACCGTAGAGTCGAGATGGCTTTGAAACTCAAAGGCATCAAGTACGATTACGTTGAAGAAAAATTAGAGGACAAAAGCCCTTTGCTTCTTGAACTCAACCCTATTCACAAAACGGTTCCTGTTCTTGTTCACAATGGTAAAGTCATTCTTGAGTCTCAATTGGTTCTTGAATACATTGAAGAAACATGGCCACACAATCCTATTCTCCCTAAGGATCCTTTCGAAAGATCTAAAGCTCGTTTCTATGCTAAACTCGTTGATGAGCAAGTACACTTTCTTCACTAATTCCAACTCTTTTATTAAATTATTAATCATCCATTTTTGTTTTTTAATGCAAGTAAACCAAATACTATTGTTTGTAGATTATGAGTGCTGGTTTTGTATCAATGGCAAAAGCGGATGAGACAGGAAGAGAAGCTTTGGTCGAGAAGACAAAAGAACTGATTATGCATCTCGAGAAAGAACTTGTCGGAAAAGATTTCTTTGGAGGTGAAAGTGTTGGATTCTTGGACTTTGTTGCCGGAAGTTTGATTCCGTTTTGTTTGGAGAGAGGTTGGGAAGGAATGGGATTAGAAGTGATTACTGATGAGAAGTTTCCAGAATACAAAAGATGGGTGAAGAATCTGGAGAAGGTTGAGATTGTGAAGGAGTGTATTCCTCCAAGAGAGAAACATGTTGAACACATGAATTATATGGTTAACAGAATTCGATCTTCTAAGTAAGAATCATGTTTGGTCTTTAATCCAATGTTTTTAATGTACTCTTTGTTCGTTTTCAAATGTTTGTTTTGTTTCATTGTTCAGTGTTTGTATGGTTATGTCATTTTAAGAAATAAAGATTTTATTTTTCTGAAAATAGTATTATTATTGTTATGTGGTTGTGAGAGTAAGACTTGGAAGCTCGAGAAGATAAGGCTTTTTTTTTGTTAAAAGAAGATAAGGTTTTAGTTAGAAATTTATGGTATGATTGATAATCATAAAAGACTTTGGTCCCATCTCTCAATTTGTAGATATCAAAACGTGACTTTTTTATTTTTTATTTTTTGTTTGATACAAAATCTGTTTTTAAATTAAAATTACTACTGTTATAACAGATTTTTTTCTTTAAAATAAAATATGATTGCAAATAACAAAACTAATATACATGAATTAACTAAAATTTTAGATTATGTACTTCAGATTGAAAACTAATATTTTTTCGGTCGATGTGATATCAAGCTTTTTAAAAACTATAACTATTGTTATGAAGTTTTATGATCTTCAGTAGGGGTGGGCAAACGGAATTTTGGAACGGAATTTTACAGGAATGAGAACGGGACGGGAATTCGAAAGTATGAAATATGAAAATATGTCCCGTTTACGTCCCATATAAAATATNCCGTCCCGTCCCGCTCCTAAACGAGAATTAAAAACTTGTTTTATATAAGAATATATTTTAAAATGGGATGGGAATTGTGCCCACCCCTAATCTTCACCAAAGTCATGTAGAGTTAAAAACTTGAAGACGATATTAAAGACTTTGGGTCCCTTCTCTATGAATATGACAAAATATGATGGGTTGGCCATAATCCTAGCTTTTCATTTCCGCCACAAAATCTTATCAAAATATCAATATTTAACACTGTCAAATAAAAATAATCGAAATTTATCTAAATATATTTTGTAGTAATAGTAAAAAAGTAAAAAAGTAAAAAAGTTGGGGTGGGAAGGGCAGGCGAGGAAACGGTTAACCGCTGACACTACTACTCTATAGTCTTTCTAGTTACAACAGAACCACCTACGAACCAACCCGGCCCATTACTACAACTTTGGAGACAAGCCTCTTATGTAGCCATCGTCGTTTTTTAGTTATTTTTCAGGGGAAACGCCGGCCAAAGACCCCCGTTGATAATAACCCATTGTAATATGGGAGTGACTAGGGTTTAGATATCAATAAGCAGGCTCATCTCCTGGGCCCACCCTGTTGTACGGTTACGACCAAATCTTACTTATTTAAACTGCTCATTGTCACTCTTGGCTTCGATGTGGGACAATTTCTAAGCACTAAGCCATCGTTAGTCGTAGTCGCTAAAGTTACCTAACATATAAATCTTCTAGAAGAAAGTTCAATATTTAAAAGGCCTAATAAAACAAATACAAAAGGCCCATTAGGTCGATTCAAAAACACTTCATTATCGTAATAATAAAGAGAATAATTAACCAATCAATCAAACTGACTCATCTTAGAGCAAACTAGTTGTAAGGTCTCAGCCTCTCAGGTCTCTCCCTCCTCGCGGCTCAAACGCCAAAGCCAGAGCTTCACGCTTGCAAATCTCCGTTAATTTGTTTACCTTTTTTTATCGGAGATGGCGGAGAAGCTGGCAAAGGAACAAGAGCAGAAGCGAGCGATGGAACCGGCGGTTCTAGACGATATAATTAGCCGTTTGGTTGAGTTTCGAAACACGAGACCTGGATCGGGGAAACAAGTTCATCTTAGTGAAGGTGAAATTCGTCAGCTTTGTTCTGTTTCGAAAGAAATTTTTCTTCAACAACCTAATCTGCTCGAACTCGAAGCTCCCATCAAGATCTGTGGTTAGATTTTTTGTTCCCTTTTGCTCTCAAATTGAGTGTTTATTGGAGTGGGGATTTTTAGGGTTTTGAATAATTAATTTCTAATATTTAGGTGAATTGAATCCTTAAGACTATGTTTTCTGCTGAAAGATATAATCTTTGAGCTCTTTGCATGATGTAAGTAGCTAACACTTGGTGGGTTTTAGGTTATGAGTTCAAGTGTAAATGCTGTTTTGGAGCATCAAGTGACTTAAGAAATTTGAAATCGATGATCTTTAGGTTAAAAATGTATACTTTTAAATACTCCAACTATTGGGTAAGAGATTGATGATGTTATATTCTCATATAATAATTCTTATTACTAGTCAACTTGTGGGATTTTGTTGGAATTTTCTATCATGCAATTCTAAATAGGTTTAACATATTCTTATGAGGTTTAATTCTTTTCTTATTCACCTTGACTTGTGAAGTTATGGGGTTTGATTGGGTCAACACACCAAATTTTTAGTTTTAAGATTGATTTAGCTTGCATAGTTTGGTCTTATAAGTTGCATGGCTTTTAATTTCTCCATCATATGTCATTTCCCTTACTTCTCTGGCTTCTTACTTTTACAGGCGATATTCATGGGCAGTACTCAGATCTATTGAGGCTGTTTGAATATGGAGGCTTTCCTCCAGAAGCCAATTATTTGTTCTTAGGTGATTACGTTGACCGTGGCAAGCAAAGCTTAGAAACAATATGCCTTCTCTTAGCTTACAAAATCAAGTACCCTGAGAACTTCTTCTTACTGAGAGGGAATCATGAATCTGCCTCCATTAATCGTATTTACGGTTTCTATGATGAGTGCAAACGCAGGTTCAATGTCAGACTATGGAAAATATTCACAGATTGCTTTAACTGTCTTCCCGTGGCTGCCTTAATCGATGACAGAATACTCTGTATGCATGGTGGGATTTCACCAGAGCTGAAAAGTTTAGATCAGATCAGGAATATTGCACGTCCAATGGATATTCCAGAATCTGGTTTGGTATGTGATTTACTATGGGCAGATCCTAGTGGAGATACCAAAGGCTGGGGAATGAATGATCGCGGTGTTTCATACACTTTTGGAGCTGACATAGTTGCAGAGTTCTTGCAAGAAAACGACATGGACCTTATTTGTCGAGCCCACCAGGTTTTAACATGGAGTTATTATATCTTACATTGAGCTTGATCTATGTGTATGTTTTGACTCTTATTATGTTAGGTTGTTGAAGATGGATATGAGTTCTTTGCAGAAAGACAACTTGTCACTGTATTTTCAGCTCCAAACTATTGTGGAGAATTTGACAATGCTGGTGCGATGATGAGCATTGATGAAAGCTTAATGTGTTCATTCCAAATTCTAAAGCCATCAGAAAAGAGATCATTGTTTCAGTGACAAGGATGATGAAGTTACCACAATGTTCTTAAAACCAACAAGTCTCCATATAGTGCGACCTAAGTGGTTGTGATTATAGAGTCATTAGTCATTTAGCTTTTACATGAAACTGTTCAAGTCTCTCTGCTGTTATTTTAACACATTTGATCTTCATTTGTGTGTTTTTGTCTTCTTATATCTTAATAACATTTAGATTCTCTCATTTGTACTCTCTTTATACTTTATCAAGGAGAACCAAAGAAAAGTCAAAATCCTTTTTAGAGCCCATAGTTTCATCACTATTTATAATTGAAAATATATAAATTTAAGTCAGATGATGCCAATTGTCACATGTAATACCATCTGTAATTAAGGATAAAAACAAAACAAAATGTGTGTGCACGTGTGATGCTGAGAAGAGATTGAAACAAGTCATCACAGCAATCAGATTCCTCTTCTTCTTACATAGTTTTTGTTCTTCTCTCTCTTTTTCTCAGAGACATAAACACTCTTTGCCTCAGAGATCCATCGTTCTGTAATGGATTCCCTTGTTGAATCTGGTTGGCAGGTACTTTTCTCTATCTCTTCCCTTAAGGCATTATTATGATACAAAATGTTGTGTGTTTTTTATTTGTAGTGGTCCACTTCATTGGATTGTTTATGGTTTCAGATCTGGATTTGACTGTGTTTATAGTTCCAGTCAAATGTGATCTCAGTTTTTGTACTTTGTTTCTTTGGAATTTGAGAGAGGATATAGTTATTTGCAGACACGTTTCTAGCTTAGAGGATCTGTGATTGTAATAAAAGATAAGCAATGAGTGGACTATAGAACATATCAATCTTATACAACTTGCTTTCAGATATCTATAGCAATGTCACTGACCCTTTTATATTGGTGGTGAATGGTGATGATGCAGTACCTTGTTACACATTTCAGTGACTTTGAATTGGCTTGTATTGGAAGTTTTATACTTCATGAAAGCACGTTTTTCTTATCTGGACTCCCTTTCATTTACCTTGAAAGAACTGGTTTGCTCAGCAATTACAAGATTCAGGTTTCTCTCTTCTTCTTCTTCTCCATGACTCAAAGATCTTGAATGTTTTAGCTTCTCTTCTTGTTTTGGTTTTTCTGCAGGCAAAAAACAATACTTCTGAATCTCAAAGGAAATGCATTACAAGATTATTACTTTACCATATATGTGTAAATTTGCCTCTCATGATAGCTTCTTATCCTTTCTTCAAATTCATGGGGATGAAGAGCAGTTTTCCTCTACCATCATGGTATTATCAGGTTCTTTAGTTCTGAAAGCTTTTTTTTACTATGGGTTCTCTCATGTCAAAACTCTTCTGGCACATGTCGATGTTGAGATACATGAGAAGAACCTAACCTATGTTATAAAACCATATTTAGTAATGATAATCTTGTAGGAAAGTAATGTCAGCTCAGATCTTATTCTACTTCATCATAGAGGATTTTGTATTCTATTGGGGTCATAGGATCTTACATACTAAATGGTTGTACAAGAACGTCCACAGTGTTCATCATGAGTAAACTTTTCATTACTTCATCTACATTTTAAGATCTTTATTAGCAATACAAATGAATCTTATGTTATACTTATTTTATAGATACGCTACACCGTTTGGTTTAACATCAGAATATGCTCACCCTGCTGAGATTTTGTTCTTGGGTTTTGCTACCATTCTTGGTCCGGCTCTAACCGGACCTCACCTGATCACTCTTTGGTTATGGATGATGCTTAGAGTTATTGAGACAGTTGAGGCACATTGTGGTTACCATTTTCCATGGAGTCCCTCTAATTTTCTTCCTCTCTATGGCGGGTATGATCATACGTCTAAGCCTGAAGCAATACTTAAATCTTATATCATATCATTAACATAAGAGTTTTACAATAACTTGCTTTCAGAGCTGACTTCCATGATTACCATCATCGGTTGCTATACACAAAGTCTGGAAACTACTCATCAACTTTTGTCTACATGGACTGGTAAATATATAAACTCTCGTTGTTACTTAACTTGCTTATTCATACACTATATGATATGTTAAATTTGTTCTGTGTTACTTCAGGATCTTTGGTACTGACAAGGGTTATAGAAAACTGAAGGCTTTAAAAGAAACCTGACAATAAGCAAACATGACAGTTCTTGTCCTAAGACTCATGAAGTCTTGTTTCTCAATCTTGTGTTTTTGCTTCTTAGATTTTCTTGAAATTAAAAACACTAGTCATAAGAACAAAAACATTATTTGCAACACCTTTGTAAGTTTATTTGATGTTGATGTCTTAATCTTTAGATACTGCAAATGTTCGTAGTTGCATTTAGTCTCATGGATACAATTACAACAATATAATAAATATATAAAACTATGTCTTCATGGCAAAGAGAAGCCGCAGATTGTGAATCCTCCATCAACACAAATGGTTTGACCTGTTATATATGAAGCTGCTGGTAAACAGAGAAATGCCACAAGCGATGATACTTCATTTGCCTCACCAACACGTCTCATTGGTGTTAAACTCACCACCTTTTCTTTTATATCTTTATCATTGAGAAACTGAAACAATTTTCACATAAAACTAATTAAAATCCATCAGAAGATAGTTTAAATCATATTTTTATTCATGGTTATTTTCTTCTTTGTCTTACATCTTTAGTCGATGGAGTTGTGATAAACCATGGACACACAGAGTTAACTTTTATGTTATCACTTGCCCACTCACAAGCCAAATTTCTCGCCAGCTGATTCATGGCTCCTAAAGTGTGAACATTTATGTAAGTTTAGGACGTTTAATAGTTTATAAATATTTTTTTATTTTAATTTAGTGATATATTTTGAACTTAAATTTTTTTAATTTTATATATCTTTTATAAAACTAATTTTTGTTTAATTTGTTAAAAATTAAGATTGTGTTTTTTAGATTTAAAAATATATTTTATAGTTAAAGATATTTTTAGGATATATTCATTATAAAAATAAATTCCATCTGAGGCGTGCAAAATGAGTAGACCAGTTTTATTAGTATGCAGGTCCCAAGCACCAAATTCCTTTGCTTATTATATAATAACAAAAGACTTGTTATTATATTAGCTCAGTGTAGTCTAGTGGTTTGAATACAAAATATATTAGCTTTAGGTACTCGTGTTCCAATACTACCTACTTTTATTTTTAATATTTAACTAGTTTTTTTTGCTTTGGACACCACAATCTATTGGGCAGGACCTGTCATTAATTATGCATATGAATGTGTACCTTTGGTTGCACCATAGATGGATGTACCAGTCAAGTTCACAACCCCAAGAACAGAAGACATGAGCACAATGTTCCCTAAAGAAGAGGCTTTCAACAAAGGGTGTGCTAGCTGTGAGAGATGGAAACTAGCTTCTACATTTGTAGAGATTATATTCGAGAACTCTTCTGCTGTACACTTTGTGGTCGGCTTTAATACACTCGTTCCCACATTGTTTACCTTTATACACAATAAAGAACCAAACATGTAATTTTCGTCACTGTGGATCCTAGTTCGAGGATATAAACACTTACGAGGATGTTGAGTTTTCCTTGGAAGAGAGATGAAACGGTTTCCATGAGTTTCTCTCGTTGGTCACGAGAAGAAACACTGCAGACAGAAGTGGTGACTTGAAACCCTTTTGCTTGCCATTCACGTAAGCGTTCTTGAAGCTGAGTTTCATCTCTGGCACATGCGTGAACTCTTGCTCCCAACATGGCTAGTTCCTCTACTACAGCTTCTCTATTCATTAAAGACATGAAAACTAAGTGCTCAGATTCAATATTGAACTAGTAAGAAAAAGGGTAACGTAGGAGAATTCGAACTGACCCGATGCCTTTGGATCCACCGGTGACAAGAGCGGTCATGCCTACAAGATTCCATCTAGGTTTGTTTCTCAAGCTATCCCCTGCCTTATCCGTTTCTGAAAAAGAAAGATTTCTTAAAATTTTGACCATTCAGTATGTTAGATAAAAGAAGGAACAATGGAAAAGAAAGAAGAAAGATTCACTGAGCAGTCATACCTTGAAGACTTCTGTTGTTATTCATCATTATCTATGACTTATGAGACTCCACAGATTGTATATAGAATGAAGATGAATCACTAAAACATTTGTATTATAGGTGGAGCTATTAATTATTCAGCCATAGTACATATTATAACGTGATAACATGGGAGAGTATGTGACTAGCAACAAGCCTGGCCCTACCTCCAAGTAGAGCAAGACTACCTACTTCTATTTTTAATATTTGACTAATTTTTTTTTGCTTCGGCCACCACAGTGTATTGAGCCGGGCCTGACTCCCACGCAAAACGGGTCAAAATTTTCGACAATACCCATTTGTATTTCTTCAATAACTTCACTCACAAATATACTAAAACGGCTGTCAAACGGGATTGCCGTGTCTGTTAGGTATCTGCCCACCATTAACTGCCGTTTTTGTCATCAGCTGCGGGTGTGCCTGCTAGGACCGCGGCCATTAGAAGCTTCATCCGTACCGGTCCCGTTTATAATCGCGGATATGCGGGTTAGGCCCGCAGACAGCGCCGTCTCAGNATTTTTTTTTTTTAAATTGGGCCCATGACATTTGCCTCCCACAAGAGAGGGCCCTGCCCGCAAGCACCTATCTTCTTTCTTCTTGGTAAGTTCTTCGCTCGATCTAACTCAGATTAAATAAATTTCGTGTGTATTATTGAAATCGATTTCAGTTGATTTAACACGTTTGAGTCTAGATTGTATTTAAACCAACATAAAAATTCAAGTGTATAAATCAGATAAAACATATAGATAGAACATTGAGAGTTTAAGACAAACAAATATAACACGAAAAATGTCATTCTCAAGCTTTAGGCTGATAGGAGAAACCGTTAATAGAGAGACCACCATCAACACAAATGGTCTGACCAGTGATATATGAAGCTGCAGGTAGACACAAGAAGACCACTAGTGATGCAACTTCATTCGGTTCTCCAGCCCGACCAAGTGGTGTTCTATCTGAAAATGCTTCCTTGAAACTCAAGACCTCAAGATACTTTAAGAAACAAAATTGAGAAAATATTAGAGTGATTGAGGTTGTTAACATTCACATAGAAAAAAATAAAATGTAAAAAGTTTGATCTTATTTTATTACAGGTTGAGATGTAGCTGTCTTGATAGCACTAGGTGCAATAGCATTGGCTCTTATGCCATCTTTTGTCCATTCACATGCCAAGTTTTTAGCTAGTTGATTCAAGGCTCCTGTAAAACAGATCATCAACAAACCTTTACAAAAATATAAAAAAATCTACATGTTGATTATTTAGTCTTGTCTCTACTAGTGACTCTAGTTATTACCTTTAGCTAGAGCATAAAGGGATCCACATGCCATTGATACAACACCTCCAACAGAGGAAATGAAGATGATACTTCCAAATCCTGAAGCCTTAAGGAGAGGATGTGAAAGCTGGCTTAGATGATAAGCAGATTCCACGTTTGATGAGATATGAAACGAGAAATCTTCTTCTAAAAACTCTATTGTAGGCTTCGTACGAATTCCACCAACATTATTTACCTATGTTAACTCGATAAGTTTCTATTCATTATATATATATTTAATCAATTTCTTTAAGACCAATTCACTTACAAGAATGTTAAGCTTCCCACCAAACAGAGATGATACATTTTGCATTAGCATTTCTCTGTCAGGACGAGATGTTACATCACAGATTGAACCACTCACTTTAAACCCTTTCTTTTCCCATTCGTTTAATCTTTGATTAAGCAAAGTTTCGGATATGTCACATACATGGATTATGGCTCCAAAACTAGCTAACTCTTCTACTATGGCATGCCTAAATATTCGACAAACATATATTACTTGAAACCTTGACCATTCAGGCTTTTAAATACAAGAAGTACAATGACTATATAGAGAGTATAAAGACGAACCCGATTCCACTGGCTGNTGTTGTTATTCATCATTATCTTTGACTTATCACTTAATTACCAGATTACACGGATTATATATAGGATGATGATAGATCACTAAAACTTTTGTTATTCATCATTTTCTTGTTTTTCTTGGATGTGACTAGCAATGACATGATATGCCAGATTTTAGATCTATACAATGAATGTGGATCAAATTAATGAGTAAGTTAAAATAAATGTGTGGTGCAAAATGTTAGACAAGAGTTAGTGGTCCCATTTTTTTTTATCAATAAGTTCACTCACAAATAGACAACTGAAACTAGTCATTGTTATGTCTTTTTTTTTCATCTCCGACTAGTTATGCTAACTTTTTGTCCAACAAGAATGTCGAAATAGTGTTTTTGGTTATAACGATCTATAGAAGGATATAGAGAGTTCATCTAATTAATATAATTATGTCTCTCATTAATTCTATATATTATGCATTTATGTGTATATCTTTGTATATTTAAACACAACATCTTCTTTGTATAGATCTATTAGAGTAATACACTAATACAATACTTCTTCCAATCTCAAACTCATCAATCTATCAAGTACAAGGTCATCCTCAAGCTTGTGGCTGATAGGAGAAGCCATTAATAGTGAGACCTCCATCAACACAAATGGTTTGACCTGTAATATATGAAGCTGCAGGTAAACACAAGAAGACCACTAGTGATGCAACTTCATTCGTTTCTCCAGCCCGACCAAGTGGAGTTCTACCAAACAGTTCCTTCTTGAAACTTGCGTCTTCAAGAAACTTTAATAACACACAATGGAGATATAATTAGACAAATTGAGGTTGTTACATTCACATACAAAATGTAAAAACATGTAACTTATTTATTTACAGGTATAGTTAAAGAAGTCTTGACAAGATTAGGTGCAATAGCATTGGCTCTTATGCCATCTTTTGCCCATTCACATGCCAAATTTCTAGCTAACTGATTCAAAGCTCCTATAAAAAACTTGTTATTGATTAGTGGATCTTGCAATGAACTGTATCTAGCAGTTATTATGGTTACCTTTAGTTAGACCATAAATGGATCCGCAATCAAACGATACAACTCCTCCAGCAGAGGACATGAAGATGATGCTTCCATAGCTTGAAGCTTTTAGAAGAGGATGTGAAAGTTGACAAAAATGGTAAGCAGCTTCCAAGTTTGTTGAGATATGGAAAGCAAAATCATCTGCATCATATTCTATTGTAGTCTTTAGGCGAAGTACACCCACATTATTAACCTATGTTGAACACAAAGAAGATTTTTCTTTAAATAAAGATCATTAGTTGTTTCTATATATTGAAAAATCATCTACTTACAAGAATATTGAGTTTGCCATTGTACAATGAGGTCACTGTTTGCATTAGTTTTTCTCTTTGGGGACGAGAGGTTACATCACAAACTGAGCCACTCACCTGAAACCCTTTCTTTTCCCATTGGCTTAAACTTTGATTGAGTAATGTTTCAGATCTACCACATACATGGATTCTTGCTCCAAAACTAGCTAACTCCTCTACTATGGCATACCTAAACATTCCATAGACTTAACTACTTAGATTCTTCACCATTCTGTAAGCTAAATAAAAAACATAACAATGAGTAAAAAGCTGTGATATAGAGAGAATAGAGAAGAAAGGTGAACCCGATTCCGCTGGCTCCTCCGGTCACAAGAGCAGTCATACCTTGAAGACTGCATCTTCTATCCATCTTTTCTTGTAGCTTACTAGTAGTGACTAGAAATGCTACAGATTCTATGTACAAGAAAATGTGTTCTAGAGATAAGTGCAACTTAATGAGTATATTTGTACGTGTGGTTAAGACAATGTAAACACCTCACGCATTTACCAAACAAATAGGTAAATGTTTCTTTCATACTTTGGTGTGACAAATGATAAAGTTGAGATTGTGTCATTTGCACATTGTGTCATATGACTCTGTCTTTGGGCATGATCATTAAAGGTTATGCTCTGTTTCTCTGCATGGCCTTACTCTTTGCTAGGTTTCTTGTTCATCTTATTTCGTATTCCATTCGCATAAAACTTTATTACAAAGTCACTAGAGATTTTAAGACATTTACACAAAACACAACAAGGCCATTCTCAAGCTTGTGGCTGATAAGAGAAGCCATTAACAGTGAAACCTCCATCAATACAAATGGTTTGACCTGTAATATAAGAAGCTGCTGGTAGACACAAAAACACCACTAGTGATGCAACCTCTCCTGGTTCTCCAGCGCGACCAAGTGGAGTTCTATTGAACAATGCCTCCTTGAAACTGACGTCGTCAAGATACTTTAAAACACATACACAAGTGAGAACTTATTAGATGAACTGAGGTTATTGCATTCACCAAAAAAAAAATTATCTCTTGTATTACATACAGATTGAGACAGAGAAGTCTTGATGATATTAGGTGCAACTGCATTGGCTCTTATGCCATCTTTTGCCCATTCACATGCCAAATTCTTAGTCAGCTGATTCAAAGCTCCTAGAAGAAACAACCAACAATAATACAAAACACCTTATTGTTGAGTCATTATTGCAATAGTAGTGACCATTGTTACCTTTGGTGAGACCATAAATGGATCCACCTTCAACTGCTACAACCCCTGTTACAGAGGAAATAAAGACAATGCTTCCAACTCCTGAAGCCTTTAGAAGAGGATGTGAAAGCTGGCTAAAATGGAAAGCAGCTTCAAGATTGGTTGAGATATGGAAAGAGAAATCTTCTTCCACATATTCTAAAGTTGGCTTCCCACGAAGTACACCTACATTGTTTACCTATATATGTAGAACAAATATGGCTTAGGTGTTTCCAATTATGTTTTAAGAGTTCTTTATAAGATCATTTACTTACGAGAATGTTGAGTTTTCCATTGAACAGAGAGGTGACAGTTTGTATAAGACTTTCTCTTTGAGGACGAGAAGTTACATCACAAACTGAGCCACTAACTTGAAACCCTTTCTTTTCCCATTCACTTAAACTTTGATTGAGAAGAGGTTCAGAGATGTCACATATATGGATTCTAGCTCCAAAACTAGCTAACTCCTCAACTATGGCATATCTAAAATTTCAAGAAACATAGATCTTCAAGTCATAACTATTCAAGATGTTAAATAGAAGCATAACATAGAGTAAAAACTAGAGAAACCAAAGAAGAAAGACGAACCCGATTCCGCTGGCTGCTCCGGTTACAAGAGCGGTCATACCTTGAAGACTCCATCTTTTATCCATCTTTTCTTGTAGCTTAACCAGAAAGGCTACAGATTATATGTACAAGAAATGTGTGGATCAGAGATAGTTGCTGTAGTTTTTGATAAGTGTTAGATAATGAGTATGTTTTGTATACGTTGTGGAAATTTTAGTGCTCATAGTGTCGAAGCCCATCATCTCATATTTTTTAGTTTTTATTTAATTTAGTAATATATTTTAAGTTTAAAATTTTCAAATTTATATGTTTTTTATAAATTAGTATATATATATATATATATATATATATTTTTTATAAACTAAAATTATGTTTTTGTAGATATAAGATTATATTTTAGACATAAAAATTGTTTTTTGCATATTTTATACATCTAGAATGGTTGGACCGTTGGTTTAAATGGCTTAAGCCTTGACCACATGTTTGTTACTTAAGAATATATTTTGTCTTATTTTTTTCATAGTAGAACACAAAAGACGAAATAAAAAGTTTTGACAATATAAAAGAAAACATTGAGGCAAGTTGTTGGCATTGTGAAGTTGTTTATGTTTTCGTGTATTAACTCATAGCTTGAGAATTTTTATTACAAAGATAAACATTTAAACAGACAAAACACAACAAGGCCATTCTCAAGCTTGTGGTTGATAAGAGAAGCCATTAATAGTGAGACCTCCATCAACACAAATGGTCTGACCAGTAATATAAGAAGCTACAGGTAGACACAAGAAGACCACAAGTGATGCAACCTCTCTTGGTTCTCCAGCTCGACCAAGTGGAGTTCTACTCAACAATCCCTCTTTGAAACCGATGTTATCAAGATACTATAAGAAGCAAAGTTGAAACATGATTAGAAGACTTGAGATTGTTATAACGCTTATAAAAAGCAATGTAAAAGTTTTTTGTTAGTATTATTATTACAGGTTGAGATGAAGGAGTCTTGATAATATTAGGTGCAACTGCGTTGGCTCTTATGTTGTCTTTTGCCCATTCACATGCCAAATTTCTTGCTAACTGATTTAGAGCTCCTGTATAATAGTTGTATTAGGAATCAACCAAAACAAAATAAGACTCCTTGTTGATTAGTTAATCACTTAAGCTTGCATAGGGCAGACATTCAAGTACTTGGATTGGGTTCAAATTAGACGATATAGTTCTAGTAGTTACCTTTTGTTAGACCATAAAGTGATCCACAGTCACTAAGTGATACAATCCCTGCAACAGAGGAAATGAAGATGATGCTTCCATAGCCTGAATCCTTTAGAAGAGGATGTGAAAGTTGACAAAAATGGTAAGCAGCTTCCAAATTGGTTGAGATATGGAAATAGAAATCATCAGCCACATATTCTATTGTTGGCTTTGCCCGGAGATTGCCAACATTATTAACCTATACATATGTTGAACAATATCAACATTTCTCATTCATTAAATTCTTTAAAGTTGTTTCTATATTATAATCATTTACTTACAAGAATATTAAGCTTGCCATCGAATAGTAAGGAGACAGTTTGCATGAGTTTTTCTCTGTCGGGACGAGAGGTCACATCACAGATTGAGCCACTCACTTGAAACCCTTTCTGTTCCCATTCGTTTAATCTTTGATTAAGAAGAGCTTCAGATATATCACATACATGGATTCTAGCTCCAAAGCTAGCTAACTCTTCTACTATGGCATACCTAAGTATTACATAAACATATATTACTTGAAACTTGATATAAGAAATTAGTGAAAATGATAATATATAAAATAGAGAGTAAAGAAGAACCCGATTCCGCTGCATGCACCGGTTACTAGAGCAGTCATACCTTGAAGACTCCATTTTTTATCCATTTTAACTTGGATGTTACTAATAGACTAGTGACTAGAAACTATATACAATGAAAATGTGGATCAGATAAGTCTGAATTAAAGAAAGAAGATGATAATATCTAAGTTCGTGACCCTTTTGTAGTAAAATCTAAACAACCTTACCTCATTTGTCTTATTTTAATGGAGACGTGCCATTTGTCTGTTGAGTCACCATGTCACCTTATTTTCTCTTTGGGTTTTGTCAGCTGAGCTTCGTAAGTTGTGCTCTATTTCTATAATGTCGAAACATTTTCTTGTTTAATGTTCATTGAATATGAATAAAATATTCATTTTTTGACCAAATTTTTTTTAAATAACTTAAATAACAAATTTATTATTCATACAAAACAAATCAAATATCAATATCATTTTCTATAAAAATTTATACTCATTTTGTTTGAGATATTTATATGTAAACAAATATATAATTATATATAATATATATATATATAAATTTAATTTTTTCTAATAATTATATTGATTTACTTTCTCAATAAATAGTTATGTTTTCTAGAAATATTTTAAAAAATATTTAATATATGTTAAAAATTATGTGTTAAATAAATCCAATTTATACGAAAAAAAAAACGAATAAAAACAAAATAAATAATTTGTCAATAACATAAATTTTTTTAAATATCTAAACTTTTAAATATCCAAAAAATTACTAATTAGATCAAATCAAGATACTAACTATTCGACAAAAATAAGTGAATCATATACTCCAAAGTATATTAAAAAAAATTGTAAATATTCTGTTAGTATCCGGACCTAATATTCAAAGCTTAACCAATTGAATGACTTTAGAAAACGATAAATGGTTATTCTCATTAAAAGAAAGATTAATTTACAATAATGCTGAGTTTGCTATCGAGAAACATTGAAGTCTCTCGAACTTTACGATTTTTATCTGAAAATGTAGGACATGAGTTTTAAGAACTTTTGAAGCTTTTCATTCGACAAGACCATTCTCAAGCCTATGGTTGATAGGAGAAACCATTAACCGTGAGCCCACCATCTATACAAATGGTTTGACCTGTAATATAAGAAGCTGCAGGTAGACACAAGAAGACCACTAATGATGCAACTTCATTTGGCTCTCCAATGCGACCAAGTGGAGTTCTACTTAACAATGCCTCCTTGAAACTTATGACCTCAAGATACTTTAACAAAACAAAATTAAGAAAATATTAGAGGAATTAAGATTGTTAACATTCACACTTTATTGTAGAAGTTCAATTTTATTTTATTACAGGTTGAGATGTAGCTGTCGTGATAGCACTAGGTGCAATAGCATTGGCTCTTATGCCATCTTTTGCCCATTCACATGCCAAGTTTTTAGCTAGTTGATTCAAAGCTCCTGTAAAACAGATCATCAACAAAACTTTACAAAAATATAAAAAGAAATCTCCATGTTGATTGTTTCGTCTTGTATCTACTAGTGACTCTAGTTATTACCTTTGGCTAGAGAATAAAGGGATCCACATGACATTGATACAACACCTCCAACAGCTGAAATGAAGATGATACTTCCGAATCCAGAAGCCTTAAGGAGAGGATGTGAAAGCTGGCTTAGATGATATGCAGATTCCACGTTTGATGAGATGTGAAACGAGAAATCTTCTTCCTCGAACTCTACTGTTGGCTTCGTACGGATCTCACCAACATTGTTTACCTATGTTGCAAACATTGAGTTTTCAAAAATATCTAAGACTTTATAAGTTTTTCTTTATATATATATATATATATATATATAT
>KE157027.1:3785-15323 GCA_000411055.1 Leavenworthia alabamica
AATAATCATAAAACTGGTCTACATATGTGTGAACGGAAGAATTAATGATATTGCACAAAACAAACATCTAACTTCTGTTCTTGTAAGTTTACTTCTTATAAACGTGTTCTCTATATCTAACTTTTAAAGTATAAAAGATCCTAGAAGATCTAGACCATTACTATTAATATTATGTAATTAATAAAAAGAATATTTTATATATTTATATTATAAAATTAGATTAATTATTGTTTAATATTTTTTATCTATATATTCATATTTATATATCATAATTATTATAATTATGAGAGTGAATATAGTTCTTTCAATACAAATCTCTCATCACAATTTTATCATAAAGTCTAATTCCTATAATGTTTGAAAATAATATGGGTTCTTTGACAAATTGTTACATAAAACGCGTTGTAGCAGAATATTTTATTTTTAAAATATTTGACATGTAGCAATTGACTTGACGATTGGTTTTTAATTGCAATATAAAAGTGGTCCGACATGTGAGAGAGGACAAAAGGGCAACAATGATAATGAAGAATGAAACACAACCTTCTCTTCTTCTATGTTTGATTCTTTTATGTTTATGTCTATTCTCTCATCAGTTCAGGCTGTCGAAGCTACACTCCCTCACCCAGGTCATTATTTTTTATTTATTGCGAAAAATACTTTTAGATGTGACCCAACTGATCCAACTGATCCAACTGATCCAATCCAAGTCAGTTGCTAGTTTTTTCTCCTTCTGGCTCGTAATGCCTTAGCCACACACCAGTATAGACCTGTGCAGGCACAAGCCAAGCGAAACAAAAAAAAAACTTTTGATAAAGAAGTGTATGTTGCAATGACCCATGAACCTCAATAGAAAAAATAACAATGTTTTAGTCATTGATATATCAAAGGGGGAAGTGTGAACCATCTGCATTGAAGATGAAGAAGCCATTGAACGAGTAAAGAATACTTTTGTTTGTTCGCTTAGACAACAGTCTCTAGTCTCACTCAAGATAAATGCCTCCAGCTTTGTTTTTAAGTTAGCAAAATGTGTGGATTTGGTTTGCTAACTTACGCCTCATGACTAGGCCTATACTACTAGGCCCAGCCCGGCCCAGCCCAACAATATATTTTCTTGGTTTTATTGGCCTCATTTTTAATGTATTAATGAAAAAGGAAACAACGGCTATAATCGAGAGGATTGAGTACAACGGTAACTTTCCCATTTTTCTTTATAAATATTCAAATCTCTGATTCATTGCGAAAAATGATCACCTTTGATTAGTCGTGTTGAAGATTTCACCGACGACTGGAAAAATGTCTCCGGTGGATGCGCAATGACTACTACAGGTTTCATTCGAAAATTACTGTTTTTTTTTCTTAGTTGTATTTGATTTAAAGAACAACTATTAAAGATTACTTTGATTTCTAAATGTTGAACTAATTTGAAGCTTTCTTAATTTGTAAACCGATTCATTTATCGCTTATTTTTTAACTGATCTTTTGCAAGAACATGATCTGATTTAACATTCTCTTTTGTTTTGTCTATTAGATTTGTCGTGTTTTCAAGGATTGTTTCTCTGCCCTGAAGTATCTGCACTGTTCCACAATTTCTACATTTACCATGATAATACTCTTCTAGATGGCTGAAGTCAAACAAGTCTATCCAAGATCGACTCAAAAGCTTCAAGAGGTTTGTTCTATTCTTTGATTTTCAAATTAAGTTTTAAAGTGTTTTGCAAAAGTAAAATTATTTTTATATTAAAATTAATTTGTGTTAAATTTTGAATATGTGAAAACTAAACTAGTTTAACGCCCTGACCTTTATTGGTTTGTTAGAGGTGGATAAACTTAAGTTGTCTACACGTGTGAAAAATTTAACACATGTTTTTATTATGTAAATTTTTGAAATATTTTCAATTAAAAATTTTAAAGTGTTATTTTTTAAACATGTGTAAATACAAACCGAACTTAATAACAACATCCCGTCCTTAGCATTCTTTGGTCTGTTAGAGATGTTGTTAGTTCACTGTGTTTGTTTACACATAAATTAAAATTAACACTTTAAAATTTTGTTATTTTCTATTAAAATTATTTTTAATATATATTCGGATTTATTTCTAAATTTTAATGCTATTTTGCAAATGTTTTTTGAAATTTACAAACTGTTTATTGTTTCCATATTTGTAATAAAAACTAATAAAAGTTGTAATTGTTTAAATAAAAGTTGTAATTGTTTAGATAATAAGAAAACAGTTGTAATAAATGGACATGTTGTAAAAGTTGTATCATTGTAATAAATGTACATTTAAACAAAAGCTTTAATAATAAGTTTATGATTGTAGAATATGCAATAGACAGTCAATTTCTAAAGGATATGATTTGGTGGTTTAACTTTTATTTCCCACGCAATGTGGTCAATATAATAAACTTTAGAATTATTTTAATTAGAATAAGAACTTTTTTTATCAACTGAATAAGATCTTCTTTTAGAACTTTCATGCTATAAATACGTCTTTTTTGACCAAAAAAAAAAAAAACGTCTACAATATATTATGAAGTTATTGACTAGGACTGTATCCCCAAAAGGTTTTCCAGTTTAAAGAACGAATTGTTATTATTCAAATTGAAAAATAACAGACAAAACAATAACAATAATGTAGTTTATATAGTCTGAAGATTATTGAGGGGTTTTATTATGAAAAAACAACATTGTTGAGTATACTCTTGTCTGGTCAGAGCCTCAGAGGTTATCCCAATGTTTTCGTAGGATTGAGGCTAAAGAGAAGATCCAGCTAAACGCCTTCTTGATGCATTCGAAATGGAGACTTGGCCCATCTTATCCGAATCCGAACTTGATAAGGTTCTTTCTCTCACTGGCTCATAATGCCTTAGCCACACTCCAGTATAAGCCTTGTGACACAATACAATGAGCCATGTATCTATTAAAGCAGATATGAATAATGTAGTTTACCTGTTGGGGTCGCATGATCTTAGTGTCAGGATCATCTAATGACTCACGCCAGTGTGACAAGTATCCAGTCATTCGCGGGACTGCGAATAAAACTGTGAAGAACTCTGGTGGGAATCCCATTGCTCTGTGTTTTAGCCCAGAGACTATATCATATATCATATCTTATTTGTCTTTTACAGTTTACCAATAACAAAATTGTTTGAATGATGCAGTGGCACCAAGTCGATTCAAATACTCACAAGGACCACCACCAACAACGGGCACATTACCCTCACCACCATGTGGATCAAATATTGGAAGTCAGGTCTCTGCTTTGAGAGATAACCATTGTAGACAAATTCCAAGGCCTCCTCCTAAGAAAACAATTCCAATTCCATCATCATCATCATCATCATCAACCAAGAGATTATCACATTAATCCCATCACAAATATACAAGATATATATTTCAAATGTATTTCAAAAACTGATATTACAAATGACACAATTTTATTGGTTAAGATAAATAAAATAACTAAAATATAATTGGTTATCATGATTTGATGTGTTTTTTTATTTTTATCATTTAAACACAATTATTTGATAATAAATTAAAAAAATTATTTGAAAAATTATCATAAATACCATTTAATTTTTTCTATTTTGTATAAATACCACTAATTTTTATATATTTTCATAAATATTACTATGATAGAGTATTTTAACCAAAATATCATTAATAAATTTAACCAAATAGTTTAGAGATAAAGATACATATTACAAGTTTATGCTTTAGTTTATAGGATTTAAAGTATAGAATTTTGGATTTACAGTTTATGGTTTAAGATTTATAATTTTGGATTCGGAGTATAATTTTTAAGGTGCATGATTTTGTATTTTGTGTTAGAGTTTAGTATTTAATGTTTAGAGTTTAGAATTTTGGATTTAAAGCTTAATATTTAGGATCTAGGATTTATAGTTGATTATTTATTTTTTTTCCCTCTTGGCCTAGTGGCTTTAATATCTCCATTAACAACGTGGGGTGCTGGGTTCGAACCCCAGACATGTGTGATGAATTTCAGAGGTAACAACCATTATGCCACATAATTCCCACAGAGTTGATTATTTAGAGTTTTGTATTTAGGGTTTTGGATTTAGAATTTTGGAGCTAGGATTTAGTGTTTTATTATTATTTTTTTTTGATAAAATGTTAATATATTAATCCTTTGGAACATTGTTTGATTATACAAAAGTTGGGGGAGTGAGCTTCTTATGGCCAAAAAAAATTAAAAACCAAGAAGAAACTAAACAAGCATTTGAGAATTCACTTCATTCGTATAAGAACCATTGCGATAAGAGCTTGGTGCATCTCTTCTTATGGCGACGGGCAAGCAGAGTATCTCTTATGGTACGGTCAATCTGTTTGAAAAGTTGGTCAACAGTAGTGTGTTGTCCATTGTGTAACCTGTTGTTGCGTTNAAAAGTTGGGGGAGTGAGCTTCTTATGGCCAAAAAAAATTAAAAACCAAGAAGAAACTAAACAAGCATTTGAGAATTCACTTCATTCGTATAAGAACCATTGCGATAAGAGCTTGGTGCATCTCTTCTTATGGCGACGGGCAAGCAGAGTATCTCTTATGGTACGGTCAATCTGTTTGAAAAGTTGGTCAACAGTAGTGTGTTGTCCATTGTGTAACCTGTTGTTGCGTTTCTTCCATAAAGAGTAAATAGTCGCCTGAACAGCTATTTTTCGAAGCGTTGTGGAGTGTTTTATTATTAGTGTTTAATATTTAGGATTATGATTGATTATTTAGAGTTTAATGTTTAGAATTAAAATTTGGGGTTTAGATTATTATATAAATTTTGTTTTAATAAAAATATGAAATATGAAATTTACTTTTAAAACAAAATTATTATAAAATATAAAAGTAAAATAAATGTTAAATAGTTAGATGAAAGACAGAAAAACAGTGTAAAGTAAAAAACAGAGTGTTTAGACAAATTTTAACATCAAGTATACTTCGAATCGTGACCATACATTTGATTTTTGTTTCCTTCAATAATGATAAAGCTGGTCTACTACATTTGTGTGAACGGAACAATCACTAATAATACAGAAAACAACACATGTAACTTATGTTCTGGTAAGTTTACTTATTATAGTCATGTTCTCTATAATATTCAACTTAAGTCTCATTCTTATGATGTTTGAAATCTTAATAATATGTAAAAAATGGTTTTATGACGATGTGTCGTATAGACAATGTGTATATTGGATTTGAGATTTGGTCGTGTGATTTTTTGTATCGATAATGCTGCAGAGTTTAAAAATTTAACGCAACCTATAAAATAATCATATTTTTGTTTTTCTCTATAATTACTCACTATAACACTCATAGTTAAAAGTGACGACGTTTTCAATACATATCTATCGACGATCCTGTTTGGCTATAGACTTTTATTAGCAATAAAAGTATTGCTTAATTAGTTGTAAGAATGGTTATATTTTTTATTTTTGACTTTTGTTATATATATATTATTTGTATTTTTAATTTTATATGAGTTTTATATGAAAAAACTATTTTTAGCAAAAATAAATTCTCATAATATTTGACAAATTGTTACATATAAAACGCGTTGTCGTAGAATTTTATTTTTAAAATATTTGGCATGTAGCAATTGACTTGACGATTGATATTTGGTTGCTTCAGTAATATCAATATAAAAGTGGTCCGACATGTGAGAGAGGACATAAGGGCAACAATGATAATGAAGAATGCAACAAAAGCTTCTCTTCTTCTAAGTTTCTTTCTTTTATGTTTATGTCTATTCTCTCATCAGGTTCGGGCTGTGGAGGCTACTACACCCCCTCACCCAGGTCCGTATCTTTTTATTGCAATTTTTTTTTTTTTGTAATAAAATAAGAAGATAATATATCATACCATGTCTTTTATCTTTAACTAAATTGTTTTAATGAGTGGGCAGGTGTGCGGCCTACACCCCCAATTGCCCACTTGCCCTCACCACCATGTGGATCAAATATTGGAAGTTATGTATCAGCACTGAGAGAGAAGCATTGCAGACAAATTCCAAGGCCTCCTCCTCTTCCTAAGACTCCAAACAAAACAATTCATAGGCCTCCTTCAGCAATTCCATGATCATATTAAGCAAGAATTACCAACAAAGACTATCATCACATATCAATCTGTAGCTTATGATCATCCTTTTTAGTATTTGTTCTATTCAACGATTTGTATTCAATAAAGATCTCACTTTCACTATAACATCGAACTGATAATTACTGGATATCTTGATCCGTATTTGTATTATCCGCCAAGCAAGAATGAGATGCCTTTTCCGGCGAGAGAAGCTGGGGTGAATAAAATTAGCCACGGAAGATTAGCCGAGAGAAAGTAAATTGAAATATAAAACTTTCAGTGACTCCGGAGCACTGATGGACCGATCGTTTCTTTAACCCCAAAACTGATGTTTGTTAACACATGTCTTCTCTGAACTGGGCTTTCATAGACCTTCTAATTTTGCCTTGATGGATTAAATTTGTTCTATTTTCATTTAAAAAAAAATTATATGCATCTCTTCCTAAGGAAGCAAAAGAAGCTGATCACGCTGAAGATGATCCAAGTTATGAATTGCAGTTTACCTGCGTAACAGAGATCTCTTATATCCCAAGAATTGAACCTTCTTAATAAACCATCAATAATCAAACTAAGCTTTCTCAACAACAATATGTATCTTATTAGGAGGGAACTAAATGAGAAGCCAAAACTTGAGAGTGATATCACCAAAATAAATAAATGAAAATGATTCACTAGATTAGTAAACATGTTTAGGTCATTTGAATTATAAACAATTGACAAACCCATCGAGAGAAATAAGAAAGACTTCACAAGTGTGAATTATTTCTTCTTTATTTGTTTTTGTCTGTTTATCAGACTACACAAAAGAGATGTGTAAAAATCAATCACATCCTTGAGATTTGAAGAGGTTCAAGAATGTCACTATTCCTCATAAGAGAAACAAGTTTGAGTTTCTCCCAAGGCCCAAGTCGTTCAAAGATATACCTTTGACAAGTCTGTGAGGCCGTGACTCCTGCTAAGAAAGCTCCATGAGCTGATCCTTGATGCTCCACATTCACAGCTTCTCCTCCAAAGAATATGTTATCTACCGGCTCTCCTAGCCTAGCGTATAGATCTTCCGGCATCCCAACTACATCATATGCATAACACCCCAATGTGTTTGGATCCGATCCCCACCGTGTCACTAGATATTGAGCCTGTTTTTGTTCCAAACCAAAAAAAAAAAAAAAATTTTAAAACTGTTCTGAACATATGACTGATGATGAAGATGATGATTACTTACTGGGTCAGGTGCGTCAGGAAACATTTTCTTAAGTTGTAGCATTACGAAATTTGCTGTAGCCTCATCGGATAGCTTTTCTAGGTCTTGGGCTAGATTCCCTGCAGCCATATAAACAAGCACTGGATTGCCTGTTGCCTTGTGAAGATTTAGAAAATAGCCACATGCGTAAGAAGTTGGTGCCACCATGCCCAGGAACTCTACATTCGGCCAAAATGCTCTTTCAAATCTCAGGGCAATCTTATTCTCGTTGCCTACGCCTAGATCTGATATCGCAGAAGTCTTCCACTGTGGGAGCTTTGGCTCAAACTGAATCAAGTTAGCCTTGAGGACACCGATAGGAACCGTAATAATAACAGCATCAGCAACAAAATTGGTTCCACCCTCAACTGCAACTATCACCTCGTTATTGGATGTTCTAGATACTTTAGTAACCCTGCGTGAATCAAATTCAAAACAAAAGTAAAAGTAAGATGGCTGAACTTAATTAATGGATCATCACATCTAAGGGTTAATTTGAGTTTACCTATGGCTCAAGCGAATGTCAAGGTCTTTTGCAATTGTTCTGATCACTGGCTCATAGCCCTGTACCATTAAACCATGACCACCTGAAAGGCATTCATCCTGCACAAAAAATGAACTATTTTTAGCTTTCCCGGTTCCCTCTAGTGCTTTTTAATCATATAGTTACAATGCGATATTAAAATGGCCAAATATAGATTAAAATGGCTAGCTTACCTGATCCCAACATTTAAGTGAAATTAAATTTGCATCTACAGCAAACCATGCCTCCATCCTACATATGTACCACTGCAAAACTTCGTAGGCAATTCCTTCTAGCCTAGATTATACAAGAAAACATTAAAGGTTATAAAAGATATATAAATTTAAGAACTAAAACACTTATTTACACAATGTTACTGCTCTTGATACCTTAGTTCTGGATTTCTATCCAAGACGATAGATATTCCTTGAAGAACTGACATGTCATTAGCAGTTTCATCCCTTATTTTCTCCGTCTGGAATCAACAAGTAAGCATGTGTCAACATCTGTTGTGACAAAGGATGGTAATTAGTAAATCAAATCTAGCAACTACAAAGATTACCTCTTCAAGAATTCTCTTGAATGCATCTCCAACTTCCGTGACCAACTGTGGTGGAATTTTATGACCATGCATGTCGTAAAGTCCATAACTAAAAAAAGGTAAAGCCAAATTCTCTTTAGAAATGTTTCAAATTAATGTTCACAGCCTTTAAACCAGTCTACGACTCTTCCCGGCTTGATCGAGTACATTTAGTTTTGAAACAATTATCTATCTTGTTTATAACTTAGGTCAGGTGTCAGATTGAACTCCATCTACTACATAATGTTTTCCATGTTTAAGAACAATAAGATATAGCAGAAACCACTCTATTTAAGTAAATCTTGCCACAAACAAGAGATATCCACACAATGGATATAAATATATAGATAAGTAAAGGCAGGAAAAGGTTACCTTTCCAAATCATGATCATACAAGATGGAGTCATCTCCACTAGTTCGGTATAAAGTTAGCCCTAGCCGGCGTATAATGGGAGCCAAGGGGTTCTCATCAGAGACTCCATGTAACCTAAACCATGTTTTAGAATGAGTTAGAAGGCTCATAACACATCTCTTTATCATTTTTATTAGGAAAATTTCACATTACAAAATTAGACATCTCGATCTCTAATAATGAATAAACAGAAGCTGCTATTGTTGTTTACATCTCTAATCATCTAAACGAGAATAGTAACTCACCATGAAGCTCCCATATCAACAGGACATCCAAAGGAATAATCCGTATGAATACGACCACCAATCCTATCGCGTGATTCTAGAATAGTCACCTACCACAAACAACCACCAATATACATTACCATATAGAGAACGAATCTACACCCTAAATTTACATGTTAAGAACAAAAACTAAACGTATCATGTTACCTTAAAAGATGCTTCAGAGAGATTCCTAGCAGCAGCAAGACCTGATATACCACTACCAATCACAATAACAGAAGGCTGCACACTGTTCTGCTTCTGTATAAGCGCAGAGATTGTGCCTGCTTCACAGATTTAACAACATGTTATCAATGCATAACTCTTTCTCTGCAACAATTCATACAAAATTTGATATCTCGATACAAAATTTGAATCGGATTCCTCTACTCTAACTGATTAGATCTATTTATGTTCGATAATACAGAGAGTTTTCGAAATTGCAATGTTTAATCGTAAAAAGCTTCATAAATACAAGAACAATCGCGATATACCTTCAGGAAGATCATCTGGAAACGAAATTTTCTTATCCATTTGAAGATTTGTTGCAAACAAAACAGAGGAAAAATCCGAAATACGTAAACGAATTGCGTAATTTCAAATCAATTATACGAACGAATTAGCGATGAAGATTTCACAAGAGATTTGAAAAAATTTGCAGGGATTGAGGAGGAGATCCGACGAAGAAGCTTAACGGACCAGCTCCTCAGAGAAACGATTGATCGAATTCAAATTATTCAATGGCGAGGATTCAAAAACGAATAACACTTTGAGATTAGAAATTGAAAGACGACAAGAAATAACGGCGTCGTTCGCGGCGGAGATCTTACAATCCCGTGATCGGAGCATTTTTTTTTTCTTCACTTTATATTTTTTTTTTGTGGTCACAAATTTAGAAGAAGACAAGAAGCATGAGGAAGGAGAGAGAAAGCTATATCGAATAAGAAAGGGTTATTCGGTGTAACAACACAAAGCGGATTACGCCCCTTTTTATAGTGCAAGCTAGCGAAGATTTTTTCTCAATCAATATGTAAGTGACGGTTTTACCCTTATTGATTTGTTTATTTTGTTCCTTGGTCGACAACGTCAACAATGTTCTTTCTATTTTAGAAACATTATGAAACCCAAATATAATGCATGTTAAAATTTCATATGTAACAAAGTATTTAGTTTAATTTGGAAACAAAAAAAAGTCTCAAAAGAGATGAAATCCTTGGCCAGACAGATGATACTAGTGCAATAAAAAAAGTACAAAGCCATAAATGTTATTTGAAACTTCTATATTTAAACAAGACACATGGTAGAGATAGCTAAGATAATAGCAAGAGAAAGCCCCAACTTCTTCAACATGAAACTATCTTCAACTCTCAAACCTTGTTCATCAACGTCCTTTTTCTTCTTCCAAATGTTTCTTCTAACAACAGCATTTTTCATCATCAGTATTGTCCCTCGATCATTGCAATCTCCTTTCTTAGACTTCCTCGAGTAATAACCTTCACTACTTTGGTTTTTGTTAGAGTTACTTCTTTGATGAACACAACACATTAATTGTAGCATAGGAGTGAAACAAGTAACATAAGCAAATTTTCTCCATGGTCCAAGAAATGTTGAGGTTATCTTTTTAAGGACATGAACCTCTTCCTTTGGTAGCATCTCATCACAACATTCGTTAGGACTCGTTGGGTTTATATAAACAAGAACGGTTTGTGATGGTACGATTTGTTGGAAGAATGTGTTGGTTACCTGACGAGTTGTAACAAACAATCCATGACTAACTTCAACCTTTTTTACAACCTCAAAACATGGGGAACTTGTTGTGTCATTATCATCTGTCTTGTCCAAAAGATTATTGTTTTGTTCGTTTTCTGAGAACTCAAATGTGAAAACCTCATCCACGTCTCCATTATTGTTGTTAACGTCCATACCATCTTCATGCAAAAAAAAAAGAAGAAAATAATTAAATGTAGAGATTTCAAAAATAATCAAAAATGTGATATGCAAAAGCTACCTTGATGTTCATGTTCTTGATTATCTCTCTGATAGCTCCAAATATTTTCTATAGGAACCACTGCTGAGTGTTGTTCAACGAAGCTCTAAACATTAAAGAACAAGATCAAAGTTAATTATTGCATTTGGCATGGACATGCAAAATGTATGCATATATATATATACTCTAATTAAAATAAATATTTTCCCCACTAATATTAAAAAAAAGACAACTAGTGAGCGTTACCTTTTCTAGTTCCTTGCTTGATACTCCTACCCATCTCAAATTCTCAACAGGTCTCTCTTCCTTAAACCTCCCATAATGTTCTTGTTCTACAGCCCTCATGTTCGCCTCTACACATGAGATTTTTTCTAAGGAGTAGTTAAAGTCTCTATGGAAGTTTCCTGAACCAGAAGCAACTTCCCACGAGTCTATACCGTTCCGTG
>KE157027.1:34671-67827 GCA_000411055.1 Leavenworthia alabamica
ATATATTCAAGTTCGTTTTGCTTGAATGTTTCAGCTTATTACGCCTTTCGTTGAGTTGGATATCAAGTATTTTGACCTTGGTCTTCCTCATCGTGATGCCACTGATGACAAAGTTACTGTTGAGAGTGCTGAAGCCACTAAGAAGTATGTGAATTTGACAACAACTCAGGCTAATTTTTATATTTTATCAATCTTTAACTCCTTTTAAATTTTGTTTTAGGTATAATGTGGCTATCAAGTGTGCTACCATCACTCCAGGTATGTTTGTTAGATATGAAACATTTTTATGTGTTTTGAATCTTTTGATTCTACTAAGTATTTATCTTTTTTTTTTTTTCCGTTGCAGATGAAGGCCGTGTCACGGAATTTGGATTGAAGCAGATGTGGAGAAGCCCAAATGGGACTATCAGGAATATTCTAAATGGTAAGAATTTACACAATTGTATGTTTAAAGCCCTATTTAGTTTCACTCTCCATTGCCTTACACTGTGTTTGTCTCTCGCAGGAACTGTATTTAGAGAACCAATTCTCTGCAAAAATGTTCCAAAACTTGTCCCAGGTATAATATTTATTAACAATGTGGTAGTCGAATTAACAATTGTATTGCCAAAGGTTTCTGAGAATATCTCTTGTTTTCTTCAGGCTGGACTAAGCCTATCTGTATTGGAAGGCATGCTTTTGGTGATCAATACCGTGCCACTGATGCTGTAATCAAGGGACCAGGAAAACTGACTATGACCTTTGGTAACCTTAATAACCACCTTTCATCGGTTACTTCAATTTTGAGATCTCTTTCTGTTTATTCTTTCTTATTCGCTCAGTACTAATAGAATATGTAATGTGATTGATTTGTAGAGGGAAAAGATGGAAAAACTGAAACTGAAGTCTTTACATTTACCGGTGAAGGCGGTGTTGCTATGGCCATGTACAATACTGATGAGGTATGGTTATATAACTTACACTTATGTTTTCGTCCAACGACAGTAAAATTTTATTGTTCTTCTGGAGATTGGCTTCCATTTTAACAAGTTACATAATTTTCAGTCTATCCGTGCTTTTGCTGAGGCATCAATGAACACTGCTTATGAGAAAAAGTGGCCACTTTATCTTAGTACAAAGAATACCATCCTTAAGAAATACGATGGCCGGTATGTATGTAGCAGCTAGTTTTTGGTTATTTTATCGTATAGTTTGTTTCCTTATGGTCCAAGCGAGTTTCTGTGTCCGTATTTTGATGTTGGTTGCATTTTTGTTTAACTATGAAGATTCAAAGACATCTTCCAAGAAGTCTATGAAGCTGGCTGGAAGTCAAAGTATGAGGCAGCTGGAATCTGGTGAGTTCCTTGGATAAACAATGGTGCTTTATGTTACGGTTAACTGAGTAAGTACATAAACGATTAAATTGGTTAGGTATGAACACCGTCTCATTGATGATATGGTGGCTTACGCACTTAAGAGTGAGGGAGGCTATGTGTGGGCATGCAAAAACTATGATGGTGATGTCCAAAGTGATTTCTTAGCACAAGGTTTGTGTAATCATCATCATCTATGAATATGTCTATCTTACTTATTAGCTAAAATTGTTCCATATAATATAATAATGTATTTTAGGATTCGGGTCACTTGGATTGATGACATCTGTTCTGGTAAAAATATATCTGACAAATACTTAAATAGTTGACATGTTGTTCCCTTGAGTTATTGATAATGCTATTATTACATGGTTGGGTTTAGGTATGTCCGGATGGGAAGACAATAGAAGCAGAAGCAGCACATGGAACGGTCACTCGTCACTACAGAGTTCATCAGAAAGGTGGTGAGACCAGTACAAACAGCATAGCTTCTATCTTTGCTTGGACTCGTGGACTTGCACACAGGTAACAAAAACTAAAAACATTCTTAGAAAAAAGGAATATAAAAACCAAATGAATGGGCAGGGCAAAGTTAGATGAGAATGCAAAACTACTGGAGTTTACGGAGAAGCTAGAAGCTGCTTGTGTTGGTACAGTGGAGTCTGGGAAAATGACTAAAGATCTTGCACTCATCATTCACGGCTCTAAGTATATATACATATTATTACAATTCCATTTTCTCATCAAGATTGGTTTTGATTTACGTTTTTTTATTTTTTAGGCTATCGAGGGACACGTACCTGAACACGGAAGAGTTCATTGATGCAGTTGCGGCTGAGTTGAAAGCAAGACTCGGTGTTAAAGCTTAGAAAATCTGGTTGGTTTTGAAATTGAAAGGGAATAAAAAGAAAGAACTTTGTTGGATAGTAATTTGAATATTGAAAACGATTTCGTTTCGTTCATCTCCTATAAATATTTCCAAAACATCGCGACATTTTTTCTAGTTTATGCATATCTCGAATTTTATTTTTCACTATCGTTTATTTCCTCCATTTCTGTTCTTATAGTATTATTTCTTCCAAGTGTGTTATAGCATAAGAACTTGGGTCCTAACTTCTAAGCTTAGAACTTGAGACATGATAGTTCTCATAAATTTCCTTTGCTTGGTCAAAAGAATAAGTTTTCATCAATTCTCATTATTGTCTTAACTCTTCCTATTGATGTATTTTTTTTGTATCATTTATTATATTATTATTATTACATATTTTTATTAATGCAATATCAATTTTTATTTACCATAATTTCTACAATATAAATTTTTGATAAACGGTTTTATATATACGATATTTTTTTGGTGTACAAGTTTTTTTTGCATCATTCGGATATTCAACAAACGGTTTGCATATATGATATTTTTTGTGATAGATAAACTCTTTTCACAACACGAAACCACGACAAACGATTCTACTTGTGCAGACCAAAACCTCTAGAAAATTATTACATGGTTTAGTTTTCATTAACTATATTATCTGGGATCCGAACCCTACATGTAGAAGTCTTAAAACTGTCCTAAAGCATTCATTGCATTTTAGTCAAACTTCATACTAATAACCTTTCAATTAAATATGGATTTTATTTAGTCAAAGTAGGAATTTATGATCAAAATTTTCTAAAATAAATATTTATGCATCATTATAATTTTATTTAAAATTAATCTAGGTTTTTGTTGATTTGATTCTATATAAAAATACAAAATTAATTATTAATATATACTTTTAAGAAAAGTAATAGTTTAATTAATTAATTGTGATAAAGAAAAACAATTCCAATGGTTATATAATTATTTAATGGATATCATATTTCTTTCTTCAAATAAATAGTAGCATGTATATGAGTATCACAAAATCACATCTGTCTATACATCATTACAATCTTATAGATATTTTCCAAACGAATATCATTGTCTACTTAAAAGAAAAATTACAAAAAAAATCTAAAAATATATAGAAAAAAGTAATACAGCAAATGTAAGGTCAATATAAAACGCAGCCTCGTCTCTTCTTCTTCTTCATCATCTTCTCTCAGTGACAGAAACAAAAAAGATGGTTCTTACAAGAACAGCAACGGATAGTAAGGAATCTGTCTGCTCAACGTTTGGATCTCGCTATGTTCGTGCTGTACTACCCAAGTAAGTAATAAGACCATATATATATTTTAGAATTGTTTGATGATGAAATGAAATGATTTAAAAATAGGTATGAGATAGGAGAGAGTTCAATACCAAAGGAAGCAGCGTTTCAGATAATAAAAGATGAGTTGATGCTAGATGGTAACCCTAGGCTTAATCTTGCTTCGTTCGTGACTACATGGATGGAGCCTGAATGTGATAAACTCATCATGGACTCTATTAACAAGAACTACGTTGACATGGATGAGTACCCTGTCACCACTGAGTTTCAGGTTTCTTCTTTCTTTTTTATTATTCATCCATTATTATTAATTAATGATTGTAGATCTCTACTTTGATATCAAAATTCTAGTTTTGTTGGGTTTATAAGAAAATAAAACTATTCCTATATGATTAATTTAATGATTTATGAAAGATATTTAAATTTTGATTTAAAAATATGTAAACTAATGAAGAGATGAATCTGACTATTTTGTTTGTTTTTCCTAAGAAAACTTGTAATGAAAATTATTTATTTGACATTATTTAGGTATATGAAATGGTTACAAATTAATTGATAAATTTTGAAAATACATAATATATTATTTAATAAAGAACTACGACACATACGTCTTTTATTGCCCGACATATGAAACTTTTAGATGAGTGGCCTTAATAGTTTTGTACATTCTCTATTGTCAAATTGTCATCAATCAATAGTGGTGGCCCACTTGATTTGTTTGATCTTAAGAAAAATATCACATTCGGTTATCGATAAACCAATAGGTATAATGGTCTGGTTTATTATTTATTCGACATGAATTGATCAATTATAAATACAGTATGATTAAAGTTTAAAAACTTGTGTCGGCAGTGTACACGTGTTAAGTGTTTAGTGTTGTCTGAAAGAAAACAATGAAAATATTTTAAAAGCTAGTAAAAAAAAACAAGAAGATAAAAGTAAATAAATATCATGGTTGCGAGGCTAATTGTTAAAGGAAGCTAGTAACTACTTGGTTTCTTCTTTAATGGATATAGGATTAAGGATCTCATCACTCTCTCATTCCTTATAATTCTTCTTAGTGTCGTTACGACAATATATACTATACTTCTCTTGTGTTTTTGTTTATTTTTCATAAAATTGATATAATTAAGGCCACTAACAATATATACCACTTTTACCATATTTGTTTGGTAAAAAAAGTCTAAAGATGCTTCTTTTTTTTTTAAATATGTTTTAAAGATATTTGTAAATAATTGATGAACACTTATATTGTAGGTTGGTTAGAAAAGTTGTGCTCATAAATCATAATTTAAAATATTTGTTTTGAATAACAGAACCGATGTGTGAACATAATAGCTCGGCTGTTCAACGCACCACTGGGTGAATCTGAGACAGCGGTTGGAGTAGGAACGGTTGGGTCATCAGAAGCCATAATGTTAGCTGGATTGGCTTTCAAAAGAAAATGGCAGAACAAACGTAAGGCTGAGGGTAAACCCTATGACAAACCCAACATTGTCACTGGAGCCAATGTTCAAGTTAGTCTTTTCATAACATCATCTCATTATTAATATGTAAAAATAAAAATAAATAAAACAATTAATAATTATCAGGTGTGCTGGGAGAAATTTGCACGTTACTTTGAAGTGGAGCTAAAAGAAGTGAAGCTAAGTGAAGGTTATTACGTAATGGATCCAGACAAAGCAGCTGAAATGGTAGATGAGAACACAATATGTGTTGCAGCCATACTTGGTTCAACACTCAATGGTGAGTTCGAAGATGTCAAGCGTCTCAATGACTTGTTAGTCAAGAAAAATGAGGAGACTGGTTGGAACACACCGATCCATGTGGATGCAGCAAGTGGAGGGTTCATAGCTCCATTTATATACCCTGAATTAGAATGGGACTTTAGACTACCATTAGTGAAGAGTATTAATGTAAGTGGTCATAAGTATGGATTGGTCTATGCTGGTATTGGTTGGGTTGTGTGGAGGGCTCAAGAGGATTTGCCTGATGAGCTCATTTTTCATATTAACTATCTTGGTGCTGATCAACCCACTTTTACTCTCAATTTCTCCAAAGGTATGTTATATATATGCTTTCTATTTTATTATATTATTTTTAACTATGATGAACATTTTTTTTTTTAATTTTTGTAGGGTCAAGCCAAATTATTGCTCAATACTACCAGCTCATTCGTCTTGGGTTCGAGGTCAGTCTACAATTCATTTTGGTTCAATTTAATTATAGATTGAGTTATGATTCATTTTAATTATAAAATATATCTTTAATTTCAAAGGTTTTCCACACAAAAAAAAACACAATTAAACCGTTTTATTTTGTGTAGGATTCCGATTTTATCTCTAGTATCTATATATACTAGATAAATAATTATTTTTAATGTGTTTTAAAATGTAAAATATGTAAAATGTAAAAGTAAGAAATATTACGTATATTTACTCAAAAAAAATGTATATATATTAGATTAATTTTGTTGGTTAACTCTAGTAAACCTACATTGAATGTTTTGATTTGATTAGGGTTACAAAAATGTGATGGAGAATTGTAGAGAGAACATGGTTGTTCTTAGAGAAGGAATAGAGAAAACAGAACGTTTCAACATAGTCTCAAAGGAAATGGGAGTACCACTGGTAGCTTTCTCCCTCAAAGACCATAGTTTCCACAACGAATTTGAGATCTCTGAGATGCTACGTCGTTTTGGATGGATTGTCCCGGCTTATACTATGCCAGCAAATGCGGAACACATCACGGTTCTACGAGTTGTCATAAGGGAAGATTTCTCAAGAACACTTGCGGAGAGACTTGTGGGTGATATTGTAAAGGTGCTTCAAGAGTTAGATACTTTGCCTTCGAAGATATCAAAGAAGTTGGGAGCAGAGGATGTGGGAAATGTGAAAGGGAAGAAGTTTGAGAAAGATAAGTTGATGGATGTTATTGTTGGATGGAGGAACTTTGTCAAGGACAGGAAGAAGATGAATGGTGTTTGTTAATCATGTTTGTGTTTCAATATGTTGTTGTGTAATAAAAGATGTTTGGGTATTACTTATCTATTTGCATTTTGAGTCTTTGGTCGTATATATTGAATGAATTAAGATAATATAATTTCATGACATGGTCTTAAAACCATATATTAGATCTTGAAATAAATATGAATATTATTTAGCTAATATAGTTTGTTGAATGTGGATGTTTTCAGTATCATCTCATACTCCTTTTCTACGTCATATACTTATAAAAATGTAAAATCAGTAAAAAAGAAAAAGAAAAATGTAATAAGAAAAATATATAATCCAGATTTGAATATTAGATTGTTTATTATTCTGATAGCATATATATATAGTATGTTGAATTAGTTAGTAATGAGTATCATATGAATTTGGAAAAATATTGCAACAACAATGGTCAAGCAAAGCGCCAGGAGGATAATGTATTTCAGAATAGTGTTCACAAAACCCTCCATTTGTGAAATGGTGTTGTTTTATGCAATAATTATTGCATGTTCCGTTGTTTTTACATCCTTGCTTATAATAACAACTGGTTTCTGGAGGTTCTGCTTTGTTCACAAATATCAAATCAAATTTTCTTTTAAAACTGCAAAGTATTATAGTATATAAATTTGATCTGTTAAGCTTTAAATAACATAAATAAAAGATTTAATCATAGTGAATAATATACCTGAAAATACGGATTGAAAGATGAGAGCAAACACCATCAATGATACAAGAAATGAACACTTCTTGGTTACCATTACCTTTGCTGCTCAAATATGTTCAAAATTAAGAAAAGTTTGATAAACAAGTTGTTGTCTTTTTCAGATTTTCTTGGACTGCACATATATTTATAATCTAATTTGAGATTTTAAATCTAAATCTATAGCACAATATGTAACAAAATTAAATCATAATAGTCAATTTTTTTAATCATAATAGGTAATAAAAAAAAAATCATATCAGTCAATTTTCTTTTATCATAATAGGTAACAAAATTAAATCATAATAGTCAAATTTTTTTAATAGGTAATAAAAAAAAATCATATCAGTTAATTTTCTTTTATCATAATAGGTAACAAAATTAAATCATAATAGTCAACTTTTTTTTAGTCAGATCTTCAATAATTTATAATAAGTCTTCCATAATATATTATGGATATTCCACGTAGCTTTTTAATTATTAATATAATGGACGTTAAAAAGGTTCATAGATCATAAATCAGTTCAACTCAATCCATTATCTATGATTTCAATAAATAAAAAAAAGAATATGATTTTAATAAATTAACTACTGGATTAGATAAGTCATGAGTCAAATGAGATTTACACTTAAATGTGATTGGTTTAATATGGGTTGGGTTTCAATAGGGAGTGGGTTTGCCCAAATTAACATCCCTAAGTAGCCTTGCAATGGATCTGTCTATGCAAATGCAATCACCAAACATTATTAAAGTATTATAAAAAAAGCCACAACATTTTCAGACATATAGTAGTAGCTAGAAACACAAACTGTTGACTTCAATTCAAAACAAAACAACAATATAACAGTTTTTGGATCAAAATGAAACCTTTAACTTACTCAGCCATGTCGTCCTCCTCCTCATCATCTTCTTCTTCATCCTCACTTAACTCAAGCTCCGCAAGCAACTCTTCAATTGGTACAGATGGTGCACCTTCTCCATCAGTCATTGATGCAGTCTCAGAAGCTTCATAATCCTTGTTCTTGTACAAGGATACATTGAACCTTAGCTCTGGGTTCTCTTCAAGATCTCTCAAAAACTCTTCGTATTCATTATCCATCTTCTCTGGATCAACCCTGCCTCTTGAATCATCCATTTCCATTGGAAGCTTCTTCAGCTTAAAGTTACGAGCTTTCTTCTTCCTCTCTCTCTGATCATCGTAGCATTTCTTTATCAGAATTGCTTCTGGAAGTCCATTCTTCACACTCAGACGGTATTTCTCCATTTCATTGTCATTCACATTAGCTCCGTAAATGTCATATCCCAAAGCTTGATCACCCGGTTTCAATATGTGTCCTAGATGAGTTTGGACATAAAACATCTTACCAATGTCCGACTCACGAGCTATTTGAACATAGGATAAAGCATACTTCTGCCCACCAACAGTAGCTTCACCAACAGGTGATTCAACATCAAACACAAAGTACTTCACAAGTTGTCTACTAGTAAGTGCAGATCGAAACCCAGATCTCCAATACTGTCTTGCATCCAAAAAAGCACACCTTAAAGTTCTTGGATCAAGTAAAGTTATATTATCAGATACTTTCGTGCATACCACAAGTGGACCAAGGTTTCCTAACCCACTAGCAACTTTTGAAGGCAAGCAAATAAGATCTTCACGACAAACAGGACAGATTTTAACAGAGTAAGTGTACTTGTAATTGTACAAACTACTCTTAACATCATGAGAAACCAATTGCTGATCCTGACGATACTCAATAGGAACAACTTTTCTCAAAAACTCAACAAATGCATTAGCATGACTTTTATTCCCAAAGAAAAAATCAATCCCTTGATCCACTTGTTGAATCCTAATAGCACGAGAAGCAGCATCATGCCTAAGAATCAACTGCTCAAGATAAAAGAATGTCCTCCTATGTGAAACATGTTGCCTAAGCTGAACAGAAGCAACCCACTGATCAGGATTAGCTTGAAACCTCGAACAAGACTCACAGAGATTATCTCTAACCGTATACTCAACAGGATACGATTGTTCAAGAACAGCACCATTCAAAACCTCAGCTTGAACTGTCAACTTAACCTTAATCCTCTTGGAATGAGGCTCAGTCCAAACAAACTCAGCGTTCTTAAGCTTAACTTTGTTAAGATTCTTCAACCTTTTGATACAAAATGTTAAAAGCTCTTTAGATTCCCACTGAGCTTTGATCCAAGTCTTTGGTGGTTGTAAGTAACAAGTACACTCAGGGCAATAGAAGATTTGAATACTCTTTTGTAAACCTTCAGTTATATCAACTTCGGATCGAAGACAATTCACACACATATTTGCTGCATTTGGTGGCATTGGTACACCACACTTGCAACATAGAACGCTTCCTATAGTTTGTTGAACATTGAACATTCCTGATTGTTCATCCATTACTGAAGACATCTGTAAACATAAAAAAATTATGATAAAATCAATACCAAGACGATGAAGAAACAACATAACACAAATGATGAAACAACAGATTCGATAATACAACAGCATTTTCTACAGATCTGAATCGGAAAACTATACGTAGTTAGGGATTTCTACAATAGAGTGATGAACTCGATGAAACAAACTAATTACTATTCAAGGAAGATTGAAACGAACCTTAGAGAAGAACGATGAAACTAAATCGGAGTTTAAGGTTTGCTTACCTGAGAAGAAGTAAACGATATTGAGAGAGTGAAGGCGGCGCGGCAAGGAGACGGTGAAGGTCTCTCTTTTTTTGTTATTAAAAACCTAAATTGTGGAAATAAATTCTTAAAACCTAAAGAGGGTTGGGCCTTTTATGGATGGGCTTGGGCTCGAAAATAATTTTGCTTAATGTATATGGGTATTTGCTTAATTCATTATCCAAAATTAATATATCCATAACAAATTTGTAATTTGTAACAATGAAAAGGCGAATTGCCAGTAATGCTAGGAAATGAAATTGATGCTTCGGGAAATATGTTTTCTTTGAATGAAAAAAAAAAAACACAAAGAAACCTATTATAGTGTCAATTCTAGAACTTTATTAATAAAGGCAAAACTCCATATGGTCACCTCCCATGTAATACCTATCAAGTACTTCATGAATCATCTTCGCAGCCATCTCTGTATCTTCTTTAACTCCATTAACATTCTTCAACATCAATGCTAAACGTGACACTACTTCATACTCATCCTCACGAAACCTCATTGCTTCTCTACGAACTATCTTCACTAACTTTATAAACCCTTTACGCACAACAATCTCTCTTCTCCTCACATTAACCATCTCTTCAACCGAACTCACAATCACATAAACCAAATCCCAAACCATATCAATCCCTTGCATACTCACTAGCTGAAGTATCAAACTAAAACAAGCTTCAAATGCTAAACACCATTCTTCATCATCAGAATCTGAACTAAACAACCCTTTTATTATCTTTAAATGAAGATCATCAGCCAATAACGGAATCAAGAAATCTTCATCAAGAACCATTGGTAATTCACTAAAGATAAAGAAAAGCTTATTATTCTGGTTTAGTGAAAGCATGTAACCTAAAAGCTCGTCCCAAGGGATGTAATTGATGAAGATATCAACAGATACACGAGATATGATTCTTGATAAGAGTTTGAAGTCATGATCTGAGGTTTCTTGTTCAATAAGGCAAGCAGTTAGAAGAGTTTTGATCTGTTTCAAAGTCTCAGTTTTCCAAACAAAACATGAATCTTCAAGATCGATAAGAAGTGAATCGAGGAGTGTTAGTGAAAAAGATCGAATGTTTGGAGTTACGAGATTGGATCTGTAAAGTCGAAGAAGTTTTTTGGATAACATCTTTGGGAAATGTTTGGTGAAGGATTTGTAAAGAAGCTTTGAAGATTCGTCTGTTTCTTTAGCGTAACAGAGCTTTGTAACGAGTTTGGAGATTTCTCTGACATCAGTTGTTGCGAGAAACTGGGTTGCTTTTTCTAGGATGTAATCCTTTGATATGTTTGAGGAAGAACCTACTTCGAAACAAGGATTGCGAGGCATGGAATTTTCCCGAGAAAATGTGTGCTGTTAAAGAAGAAGGAGATTAATCATAAAAATAGAGATATGATGAATTTTTGAATATATATATATATATGCGTGAGTTATTGTTCTTGCTCCTACGTAAATGACTAAATTACCCTTTTCTATCTGAGAGTGTTATTTTGAAACAAAGATTACATATTTAACTCAATTTCAGAAGAAGAAAAAAAGAAGCTTTTATTAAAATTAGAGAAATGATTTATGATTCTGGATTGCTCAGAGATGTTTGCCACGTATGATTTTATCGTTTCAATGTTTAGAAAAAGAAGATAAATTCATCAATATGAACTGAAATTGTTAGAACTAAAATTATTTCAAGCAATGAAAGAAGAGCTTGGATGTCTATGGACTATATATATGTCTTACCAAATACCAATATCTGTCAATGTCATTGCCTCTTCCCTCCTCAGTTGCCACTAACTATCTTATCTTGTACTAATCAAACTATTCAAGTTGGAAGTTTTTGTTTGATCGGAGTTTACGAGAGGGAAGGCATTGTTGGATTTGATTCACTCTCGAGTCTTGACAGATGATGCTCCTAATGTACTACTTACCTTTCTCTTTGTCTTATTGTTTCTTATAATTTATCTACTCGACTTAGCTTTTCCATCTTCTTATAAATACGTGATCCAAGTTAATAAGAACTATTAATGACATGATGATTATTAACAAGTCCACTCATTACACTTTATTTTAAATACATAATATTATTACCCACACTATAATTGACTTCTTCCTTGATCAATCAAACTCTCACTGTACATGATCGAGTTATGAAACTTCATAGCAACCAAATTAAGAATCCAAATCCAAAACTACAGTTTTAAAACAAAGCTCAAAGCTTCAAGGTTAAATCTGGAAGAGAATTCTCCATATCCATGCTTTCACCTAAGTTACCATTACCAGCTCCACCCGCAACCATACCATTCCCGGCTTGCCTGAAACTCCCTGGCCATAGTAGCTCTGCCTCGTCGTCCTCCACGAAAAAAGGAATGCAATTACCAAAATACCCTTGGTTAAACCTAGCAATGTTCCTAATAATCGTTTCTTGGGACGGTCTGGTAACGTTGAAGTCGTGGGATGAGGCATGTGCTTGGATTCCTAAAGTCCTGAATGATGTCATATTACCATTTTCACTTCCATGTAAAGGGAGATACGAGAGACCAGCTGCATAATTGCTATTAGATCCTCTATTGGCTGGGAAGATCCCAGAAATACCCATACGCATAGCTCGTTTAGCGAGTGTTCTCTCACGTTTATGAGCGTTTTGATGACCACCAAGTGCTTGAGAGCTATAGAACTTTCTTTGGCAGTAGTTGCAAGAGAAGACTCTCTTTGATAGAGACTGTTGTTGTTGTTGTTGCTGTTCCGGGTTGCTACTCTCACTAGTGCTTGAAAGTGGCAAAGTCAAGGAAGATGATTCAAGATCCATATTGTTGTTGTTGTTGAAACAAAGGCTAAGATTTAAGGAGATAGGTTTGTATTCTTGTCCTACCGGAGACAAGTTTGAAGCCACTTGGCTGCTGCTACTGTCCGATGAAGCTTCAACTTCGAGGTCTAGTATTGGTCTCATGATTCTGGTTAAAAAATATATAGTTTTTTTTCCTTTTCTTCTGCAATGATATTTTTGAGAGAATGTTAAAAATATTTTGATCAATTATATGTTTATATAATGTATATATAAACCAAATATATGAGAATTATATAGAAAGTATTGGTTCTGTCCAAACAAAAAATATATTATTATTATTATTAATTGGTAGTGGGGAAAACATTGGTGTGAGTCGTGTGACCATAAATGGTCCTAATGAGTCAATGAGTAGACAACATCACAAGTGCCAAATTTAGCAAGCAGTCAACTCTACACTGACTAAATTTCATCTACTTTTCACTTAACTAAAATTAATAAATTTCTAATTCTTTTTATCATCTACCACTTATACAAACTAAACCTAAATTTTATTAAGACAAAACATTAGATCAGAAGTGAGATTCAGACACTTTCTACTTCATTTAGTTGATGAAACCCTAAACAACAGACACATATATACACAAAGCGACAAACCAAAAAATTAACCGACAAATGAAACACATACACACAAAAGAACAAACAATAAAAGCAAACAAACAGATATTACAAAAATATCAGCCGACAGTAAAATCTCAGCTTACATATAAAGTAGATCCATAGTAATATTTTCCTAGGAATTATTTCTTTATATTAATTCATTTTTGGGTATCCAATGTCTTTAAACAAAAGAAAAAAAATAAGATTTGAAGCATAAATTTGCTGACACATAATATGACCCACACAAACCTATTTCAAAGTTTTACAACCTTGAGATGTAATAATTGTTGATCAATCCATAAAAGCTTTAAATCTTGAGATGTAACATTTCAAGAACATCGAAATCGAAGGTGTTAAGAGTTCCTAAGAAACCCAAGAAAGATTGTTCATACCTTAGTTAGTTAGGAAAGATGAGGAGATGAAGGCTTGGGATTAGAAAGAAGAAGTGGGAGTTATGAACAGATTTGTCTCCATCGATCTCAAGGGTAGTTTAGGGATTTAGAGAGAAGAGAAGAGAAGAGAGATAGTGAGTGTTATGTTTGGTTTGGGAGCACAAAAGAAGAGAGATGATGTTTTTATTATGGGAAAAGCTAAGGTTGTGTGAGTGAGTGGGAGTGGAGGGGACAATGGTGGGACGTCTCACACTTAAGTCAGACCACAGTTTATATAATATATATAATATAATATATGGAGATAATTTTCTTTATTTATTTTTCAACTTTTTTTTATAATAATTCATCATGGATGTGTGATGATGGTTCACTTGGTTTCATAATAAGGGTAAGGGTCCACTATTCATTATTCTATTTAGTTATTTAAACCTAGAGCCACCAATTGAATCAGTCAGTTATATGAGTGTTTGCTTTATGTATTATGGGATCTGAGTTCAAATCCAACTTGTTACATTTAACGTGAAATGATTTATATAGATTCATAAAAAATATTAGCAAAATTATTACAATACTAAAAAGTTGTTCTAATAATGTAAATTGTATAAGTTTATTAAACTCCGGTTTACCGGAATAAATCTAACGTTCAAGAGAGAAAACCAAGTTAACCATCAATAACCAGTCATACCACATACCATAATAAAATTGGTAATTTTTAAACAATAAAAAAATAATCGATACCAACGTTTTTGTACGTAGTCCATAGGTCACGATAGAAAAATGTGAAAAAAACAAAGAAATTTATATAATACTTAAGAATATTTGAGGTGAGTATATGAGTTACGCAATTAGTCAAACGTTTCGTTGATTTGTAGATCTGGACGTATAGCTAAGCTCAGTGTGTGAGAAGAAAACCGATTAATTATATTTAGTCAAATGTTGGTTTATCTATTATCATAATCCATTTAAGAAAGAAATAGAAAAATTAATTTCTAGTTTAATATGTGGTTGACACCAAGAGATAGAAAAGCTTGGATTATACTATTCTTTTTGACGTTAAAATATGTAAAAGCCAACGCTAAAAACAAATAGAATAAATTTCACTTTAAATGCGTAATATAAGTTTTGTATATATATATTACGAGACATTGATGTGAGAGGTGAGATCACGAACAGTTGTCAAGTCTGAGATAAGAGTCCAAAGTTGAAGTGAAGATGATCACTATACATAAAAGCATATCCATGTAGGACCACGACAACTAGTTCCATTGTTTTCTTTCTTTCTTTCTCAGTCTCTCCACTTGCTTATGTTCCTGTCCATTGTCCAATACACATATTCTATTCTCTTTTACACTAAATAATATCTCTATTATTTTATTCATTGTTCATACGATCTATGTAGTTTCATGTGAAATTTCTAAAAATAGAGAATCCTAGTTGATATGTAGATTCTGTCTTGATAAGTCAACTATTTTTTGTAAGAATTTTTCTAAATTCAATGTTTGGAATTGGAAGTGTGAAGATTATTCGTTACCATCATGATTTGATATATGTTTATATGGTTGCTATATCATCAAATCGATGTTTTTGAAATTGTATATGACTATCAATATTTGGTGGTATGAAAGATATAGTTTCTCTGGTATGAAAGATCTGAGCCTTTTATGTTCTATCATCTATGACAAGTTGCACTGCTCACATCAATGAAGCTCCCTTTGGACGTTCGGTTTAATTTTAAAATAATTTTGTTACCCTAGTAAACTGAAAAAATAAATTGAATTATTCGGCTTAATTTGAAAATTAGTGGGTTTGGATCTAAACCTAAAAATCACATTTGAATTTGAACATGATAATCATATTAAACCGATTAAACTGAGAAATCGAATAGTCTATTAAACCAAAGAACATATTAATCCAATTAAGCTAAAAGTAACACCATCTCTTACAAACATGAAAGTCTATCAAATCATAAGTTTGGAGTCATTGTCTCTTATCTGAGAGAAAAAAAAAACATAAATTATGTGAATATGATCAATTGTGGTTAGATTATTTTGATTATTAATAAATCTTGTTACACCGAACCAAAATTTAATTTTTAGATATATTTTTATTGATCGGTTTCTTTTTTTTTGATAATATTCGGTTTGATTTGGTTTTCAAAAAATGAACAATCCAAACCGATCAGGCAAAACGAAACCCTTATTGGTATATTAGTAATAATATTTCTATTGATAAATGAATCAAAAATAATATACATTACAATTTCTAGTTAAAGATAAAAAATTTAAAATTATTTAGTTTTAAAAAAAACTATTGAAGCAAAAAAAGTATTTTCGATACCAAAATTAAAAAAAAAGAATTAAACTTTTATGTCATTTAGTAGTAGCTTCATTGATACAAGAATAGAAATAATAGAAAGAAAAAAACTAATAATAGACAATACAATTTTTATTAAAATTGTAACCAAGCAAAAAGAAAAAAACTTTATTTAAGCAACTAAGATGTATAATTGTGAATTTTCTTCTTGTAATTTGTTTTTGTTCTCCTTAAAAAAAATAAAAAAAATAGAAAAGTGAAGTAGCTCATCAGTGCATGGGGAGGACATCTGATAATTTTCCTTTATATAAATATTTATTAAATTGAATGTTTAAAATTTGGAAGTTCCAGAGAACACTTTAGATTCTTTATAAAACAAGTAGTTATATTGACCTTTGATGTGCCTTGGTAGCCTCTCCTCAGCCATTGGACCTTTGCCTCTTTACTTGTTTTGTTTGTTCTTTTCCCTTTTGCCTTTACTTTTCTTATCATCATCAAAACTACTTTTTTCATGTCTTGTTACATAATTCGAATCTCTTTGCATATATATATAATTGACATCCGCCGTTTCTTTGCTTCTTTGTCCAAACACAAATGCGACCTTAATTACTAGCTAGTTGTTTTCTCTATAGTATTTTCCTTTGTTAACTAACCAGAAATTCCTAACCAACATGAAACTAATATCAGAAATCTGTAAAATGTTGTCTATTCTTATTACAATTGTAAAAATTAATTTAATTTATGATGAAGATTTTATGTTTAATAACTCATAATATACCTTTATAGTATATTAAGTGAAACTTGAGTTGTGATGTTTTAACACTTTTTAATGGTTGTATTTTCTTGGATCTTTACTTCTGTTTTTCTTGGAAGAAAACAACTTTTTGTAATTATATTATATAATTATTCTATTCCATCTAGTTGATTAATTATGTTATTAAGTTTTAAGAATATCGTTGCCAATAAATCTAGTTGATTTCACAAAAATATGGATACAATGTTTCTACGATGTCTAGCTCTGGATCATGCGTATTTAAATCTTTTAAAAGAAAGAAATTGTTCGTAACATATAACCTATTCCGTAAAACTTTTTTGCAATAAAATTAAGATATTAAGAAGGCTTGGGATAACATTAAAGAAATAAAAAATAAAAAATATTACATTCAAGAAAAAATGAATCAAAGTGTCCGAACCATAGAGACAGTCAGACATTGGTCTAAGGCCATGTTTGGTCTTTAGTATATGAGTTTGTAGCCGTTCGATGTGAGTTTAATAAATTTAACAAAATCGATTGCCACATGCGTACGCGTTCCCTTTTAGGTTCACTATTTTATTTTAGCATTACTTTGTTTCTTTAGTTGTTTATATTTCTCAAATTCCTTTTTTGACAAAGTGTTTTCATCTTCCACTTAACTTAGTTTCAAAGTGATATAATTAATTATACATCAAACATAAATATATACTTTTTTCTATCTTTTGAAAAAGATGATAAGACGTGAAACGGAACTTTGAAGATTTAGTTTTTATTTAGGAAGATTTTGTTCGTCTATAATAATTTTAAAGAGATAAGTATTGTGTTCATGGTAAAAATATATGAGAGAGATCTAATCATATTCACGATAAAAAAAACTATATCATGTCACATATTTGAATTCTCATCTAATTATTAGTAAATAACGTAACATAGTAATATATATCCTACAGCTGATAGATAAAGTTTCTAACGATATTTTTTCTGTTAACATTGTGACTATATTATTTATCAGTATATCATAATATAATATATATATCATGTTAATAAAAACAATTATCCCTAAAAAACTATTTTAAACCACAATAATAGTATATATTGTTATGTTCATAACATGTTTTATACGACGTTAAATAATAATTTACATGTGAATCTATATATATCGTCGGATATAATGTTCTTTATTATGTTAACAAAATAATTAACACTAAACAGTCAATAACTTATCCTTGTAAAATTGTAAGAAATACATTATTGTTCGAACTGATATTGTAATATAATGGAAAACAAAAATGTAATGAACTAATAAGTAGTTTATCTGTGACCAAATAAAAATAAAATCCTAACAATACTAGAATTATTTCATATTGATGACTCTTTACTTTTGTATAATTGGTAAGTGTAGAGAGCCAGAAACGACATCGGATAAAAGTAGAAAACGATAGTACAATTGTACAATTGGTAAGTGCATTTAACATGATTTTACTGTTGATGATAAATGTACCCTATCCGTATATTTTGAACTCACAAGTAGTTTTCTTTCTACTTTTTGTTTGCTCATTAACTCATGAACATAGTCATTCAATATATCCATAATTACGTTAGCCTTATAATTTCCATATTATATTATGGTATCAAAATGACAGTTTTAGTTTGGTAACCTACCTGAAACTGAAAGTAATATTTTCTCTTTCTCATTTGTTTAATGGGCCACTTTGGGCTGTAATTCTAGCTTCGTTTGTACACACATTCAGAAAAACTATATATAACACTTTAGACTTGGCTCTTTAGTGAATAGTATAAATTACACTCGTTTTTTAGCACTAAATTGCAACATATTACATCACTTTTTAAACAATTTCTTTTAAAAAACAAACACTCATTTCATTAACTTTGCATCAATACTCACAAGTCACAACCGTAACATCCTCATTCCATTATTTATAACACAATTATTATCCAAGGTAGAATTATTCCGTTTAAATTCAAATTATATATATAGTTATAACCTAAAATTTATAAAAGTTTTTTTTGTAGATCTGCAAAAACCCATGTGCATGGGGAATCAGCTTCACCTGGTTTTTTCCTATATCCAGAAAAAAGTTTTTTCTCCCATAGAAAGTAATAAGAATATAATATAAAACAACTTTAGTTTAAGATCATCATGATTCATGAGACACCAACAAAAGATACATGTATTATTTCCTATCAAACCAATTTTCAATACTATATATTAACTGTAACCACATACTTTTATACTCTATATATATTCACTATCAATTTTTTATCGCTACTCATTAGTCGAAATATTATGTGATATTATAATATCATTACTACTTTAAATAAATTTTCATCACTACAAAAAGCATTAAATGATAAATACAACAAAATATATTTAAATAATTTTCTACATATTGTTGTATTTCTTATGTTATGCTTTTTATGTGTTATCTACGAATCATTTGCCAATCTTTTTCATAACTTTTGGACACTTGTGTCATTGACAGCCTACAACCTCGATGTGGCATCTCTAAAATACTAATAAATTAAAAGTTATTGTTTTGGTAAACTACCGAATATTGAATAAAATATTATAAAATTCTGAAAAGAAAAATAAAAAATATAAATACCTACTACAATAATATAATACCTATGAGCCTGTATAGATTATGTAGATAGCCATTTATATAACCAAATTTGGCAAAATAATTTCATTTGCATTTATTGCCACATATTTACAAAAATAAAAGGATGTTATATAAATTACCTTTTTGTATATTCCTAGCCCATACTTATTTAAAAAGAAAAAAAGAAAATGTTAATTTATTTTGCAAATAAAAATTTCCAAAATTGGCTATTTATAATAAATTTGTTTACTTTTATAGTGCCTGTAATTAGTTTGTCTATCCTTTACATTAATTTTCCTCACTTACTTATTTGAGACACATCAGGATGAGACTAACCCCCCACATTGATTATACTTCTTTAGGAAATTAAACTTCATAATTAAAGTACAAATTAAGACTTACAAGTTACAACAAATTTCACCTACTTTAATAACAACTTGTCTATAACTAAACAATAGTAATACTTATTAAATTTTAATATTCTATGTAATTTAAAATTGAGAAGTGTTATACAATTATGCAAGTGATTTTACAAGTAGAAAATAAAATAATTTATAAACCAAAATAAAAATAAAATTCAGATATTTTTAGAAGGTTTTAGAAAGATAAAGAAAAAAGAAAAATATCTGTTTTTTTTTTTGCCTTTTCTAGTTCACCATTACATTTGTGTGAAGCCAACACACACTTAGTCAATATTTATACAATAATCTTTTAGTTATATCATCATCATATGATAATAATAAAAAAATAAAATTGATGTATCTAATCTGTTAGCAAACTGTCATTGGCTTTAGTGGGACAGACAAGCCATGTGCAACTCTCCTTGGCTTCTGCTTCAGAGTTTCATCTTCTTTCTTCCTTCTCTCTCAATGACCCATCTTCTCATTTCCACTTTCATCAATTCTCCACAATTATAACCCTAAAGTTTCAACCTTTACTCATCATCTCTCTCACTCCTCTGTTTCAAGCTATGAAGAAAAGACCAACCTTTCTCTTGTTTTCAATTTCATTTCTTCTTCTTCTTCTTCTTCTTACCTTTTCTAAAGCTGATTCTAATGGAGACATCACAGCTATGTTTGCTCTTAAGAAAAGTCTTAACCCACCTGTTTCTTTCGGTTGGTCTGACCCAGACCCATGTAAATGGTCACACATCGTTTGTACAGTGAACAAACGTGTAACTCGGATCCAAATTGGGCATTCGGGTCTTCAAGGTACACTTCCAACAAATCTCAATACTTTAACAGAGCTTGAAAGACTTGAACTTCAATGGAACAACATCTCTGGTTCTGTTCCTTCTTTAACTGGTTTAGCTTCATTACAAATCTTGATGTTAAGTAATAACAACTTCGAATCAATTCCTTTTGATGTATTTGAAGGCTTAACTTCATTACAATCTGTTGAAATTGATAACAATCCTTTTAAAGCTTGGGAGATTCCACTGAGTTTAAGAAACGCTTCAGCTCTTCAAAATTTCTCAGCTAATTCAGCTAATGTTTCCGGTTCATTACCTGGTTTTCTTGGACCGGATGAGTTTCCTGGTTTATCGATTTTGCATTTGGCTTTTAATAACTTAGAAGGTGATTTGCCTTTGACTTTAGCTGGTTCACAGATTCAGTCATTGTGGCTTAATGGTCAGAAACTAACCGGTGATATCGATGTTCTTCAGAACATGACTAGTTTAAGAGAAGTTTGGCTTCATTCCAACGCGTTTTCGGGTCCTTTACCGGACTTTTCAGGTCTTAAACAGCTTGAGAGCTTGAGTTTGAGGGATAACGCATTCACGGGTCCAGTTCCTGAGTCTTTGATCAGTCTTGAGTCTTTGAAAGTTTTGAACTTGACTAATAATCATCTTCAAGGACCAGTTCCTGTGTTTAAAGGCACAGTTTCGGTTGATTTGGTTAAAGATTCTAATAGCTTTTGCTTGTCTAGTCCTGGTGAGTGTGATCCTAGAGTGAAGTCTTTGCTTTTGATTGTTAGTTCTTTGGATTATCCGCAGCGGCTTGCTGAGAGTTGGAAGGGTAATGATCCTTGTAGTAATTGGCTTGGGATAGCTTGTAGCAATGGGAACATAACGGTTATTAATCTAGAGAAAATGGGACTAACCGGGACGATTAGTCCCGAGTTTGGTAACATTAAATCGCTTCAAAGAATCATTCTTGGAACCAATAATCTTACCGGTACGATCCCTCAAGATCTTACAACATTGCCTAATCTCAAAACACTCGATGTTTCGAGTAACCAGCTTTATGGAAAGGTCCCTGGTTTTAGAAGCAATGTGGCTGTGAATACTAATGGCAATCATGACATTGGGAAAGATAAAAGCTCTTTGTCTCCTCCTGGTTCTTCTTCGCCTTTAGGTGGTTCAGGTTCAGGAATCAATGGTGATAAGGACAAGAAAGGAATGAAGTCTTCGACTTTTATAGGAATCATCGTTGGTTTGGTTCTTGGAGGTCTCTTATCTATCTTCTTGATCGGTTTATTAGTTATCTGTTGGTACAAGAAGAAGCAAAAGCGGTTCACAAGAGGCGAGAGTTCAAACGCAGTAGTGGTGCATCCTCGGCATTCAGGTTCTGATAATGAGAGTGTTAAAATCACAGTTGCAGGTTCAAGCTTAAGCGTTGGAGGCCTAAGCGATACCTACACGCTTCCTAGTACGAGTGAGGTAGGAGATAATATACAAATGGTGGAAGCAGGAAACATGTTGATCTCAATCCAAGTGCTTCGTTCTGTGACTAACAACTTCAGTGAAGATAACATTTTAGGATCAGGAGGTTTCGGGGTTGTTTATAAAGGCGAATTGCACGACGGAACCAAGATTGCAGTTAAAAGAATGGAGAATGGAGTCATTGCTGGTAAAGGTTTTGCAGAATTCAAATCAGAGATTGCGGTTTTAACTAAAGTTAGACATCGCCATTTAGTTACACTTCTTGGTTATTGTTTGGATGGGAATGAGAAGCTTCTTGTTTATGAGTATATGCCTCAAGGAACATTGAGTAGACATTTGTTTGAATGGTCAGAGGAAGGTCATAAGCCTCTGTTATGGAAACAGAGATTGACTTTAGCCTTAGATGTTGCTAGAGGTGTTGAGTATCTCCATGGATTAGCTCATCAGAGCTTTATTCATAGAGATCTTAAGCCTTCAAATATTCTTCTTGGCGACGATATGAGAGCTAAAGTTGCAGACTTTGGTCTCGTTCGCCTAGCCCCTGAAGGGAAAGGATCGATTGAGACTAGAATTGCTGGAACATTCGGTTACTTAGCACCCGAATATGCAGGTTAGTTTCATTATTATCCCATTCATTTTGATGATGAGTAAAGATTGATTCTTGATCTTGTTTTTTCGCAGTAACGGGTCGTGTGACTACAAAGGTTGATGTGTATAGCTTTGGAGTGATTCTAATGGAGCTTATAACAGGAAGAAAATCGCTAGACGAATCACAACCAGAAGAGAGTATTCACTTAGTCTCATGGTTCAAAAGAATGTACATTAACAAAGAATCATCATTCAAGAAAGCGATCGACCCAACGATAGACCTAGACGAAGAAACCCTAGCTAGTGTTAACACAGTTGGTGAGTTAGCTGGTCATTGTTGTGCTCGTGAGCCTTACCAAAGACCAGACATGGGACATGCAGTAAACATTCTGTCTTCACTAGTAGAGCAATGGAAACCATCAGATCAGAATCCAGAAGACATATATGGTATAGATCTCGATATGTCTTTACCTCAAGCTCTAAAGAAATGGCAAGCTTACGAAGGAAGAAGTGATCTTGAATCTTCAACATCATCGCTTTTACCTAGCTTGGATAACACGCAAATGAGTATTCCTACTAGACCTTATGGATTCGCTGAGTCATTCACTTCAGTAGATGGACGATGAATATTTTATTTTTATTATGTATATTTTGTGTTTTCTTATTCTTCTTGTTTCCTTACTATTTTTTTATATTTCTTGTGATGCAAGTAACGTTTAGGTTTTTGAAATATTATTTGATGTTTTTTTTTTAATTTTGTGGATTTAGTGTAAATTTAAGTTTGTGGAAAAAGGTAAAGACAAGTGAGTGAGGTAGATGGGAGAGGTTTGGCATTGGATCCATCTTTCTTCACATGGCTGTCTCTTTTGTTTGGATCTTCATTTTTTTAATATCTATATAAATTGACATCTAGATCCCAACCTAAATTATTTTTAATATATATCTAGAGTTTAACATTGAAAACAAAAACCTTGACTAGAGATCTAAAACATAATAATGATGTGAATATAGATAGATACACTTATCATCAGCAAAATAAAAATTGTATATATGACAGACACATAAGTGATACTTTTTCATATAAGCAAAGTGGGTAATTATTGTATCTAATATTACATTTTATGACAGATTGTTTTACATATTAGTGGATCCATAGAAAAGCCCAAAATATTATTTAGTGACAAGTCCATTAATCCATATCATTATTTTGACCAGCTTTATTACTTTTGATCGACCCGTTCCAAAATTACTATTATCATTTATTTATTAATTATATTTCCTTCATAATAATTTACTTAATTCATATGTATATATATATTTCTTCGATCAATTTCTAGATGTTCAACTTGTTGACTATTCATTTAGTAATGCGTGATTTTAGTAACGTTGTATTTTGTAAATAATCATAAATAAAGTATGAATGCATATTGCCAGAAAAAAAAAGCAAATTTGTGTTAGACAAGAGAAGTCAATAGAGAAGACTCCAGAAAAGAAGACTCTCGAAGTTTCGGAATATATAAGAATCAAAACCAACTTAATCACTAAAAGATGAAACCCAACTCACCAACAAGTAAGCCCATTCCTCACAAGTCACCCAAAAAAGGACTATAGTAAAGCACCGAATTGGCTGAAAAAACATATATGAGTTGGAAATAGTTGTTGCCCTGTTGATGATCTTATTAAAATTAAGATTATATGTAATATATGTAAACAGGTAAGAACGTAACGTTATGTACATATGCGCATGGTAGCGTTTTCATGCACCGACTACGACTATTGACCACTGACTTTTCAATCTCTAATCCGATTACACATTTTTCTTCATTTTAATATTATTTTTGAATTTTTTATAACTTGTATACATAATTACATATACTATATGGTTGTCATGACAAGTCACAAACAAAATTTATAAACCTAGACAACAAAAAGAAAAGACCCAACCCAAGAATACGTTCAATGTCATTAACTACGTTTTTCAAACATTCAACGGTCAATGCTTTAACAGCTTCTCCATTGTTCAAATTTATGTGAGTTTCTTTTACTCGATTCAACTTTGACTTAGTCGCATTCCAGAAGCATATCATATATATATATACACATGTATTAATTAATATCCCTAAAGCCTAACATTTTTCATAAATAAATATATATAAATCTTATCTACACTTGTGTTGCCCTTCATTAGTAGTAAACGGTCAAAGAATGGTACTTTCATTAAGAATGAGACGTCGTGGAGGAAACAAGAAGGTGATAACTCAGGGGATGAGCTACTCGGAGGAAGAGGATATAACCATTCCATCACAATTTCAATGTCCGATCTCTTACGATCTAATGAAAGATCCGGTCATTATTGCTTCTGGAATCACTTACGACCGAGAAAGCATTGAGAAGTGGTTTGAAGCCGGTTATCAAACGTGTCCGGTTACAAACACGGTTTTGACAAGTTTAGAGCAGATTCCAAACCATACTATTCGAAGAATGATTCAAGGTTGGTGCGGTGGTGGGATCGAACGTATCCCAACGCCACATGTTCCCGTGACGAGTCATCAAGTCTCCGAGATTTGTGAGAAGTTGTCTAGTGCGACGCGGCGTGGTGATAACGTTACATGCAGCGAGATAGTTACGAAGATGAAGAGATTGGGGAAAGAAAGCGAGAGGAATCGAAAATGTGTCAAGGAAAACGGCGCCGGATTAGTTCTTTGTGTTTGTTTTGACGCGTTTTCAGAAAACGCAGACGCGACATTATTATTGGAAGATGTTGTGTCTGTGCTGACGTGGATGTTTCCTATTGGTTTAGAAGGTCAAACGAAGCTTACTTCAACGTCGTCGTTTAAGTGTTTAGTGGAACTTATAAGCAGTGGAGACCAAAACGCTGCGTTTTTGGTTAAGGAGCTTCTTGTGCTTAACGAAGCTCACGCTCACGTGTTAACAAAGATCAATGGCGTTGAAGAAGCGTTCATGAAATCGATTCTTCAAGAATCTACATGCGTTAACTCTCTTATTTCAGTCCACAATATAATCTCTTTAAAACCGGAGACAATATCAAGATTTCTTGAACTGGATCTTGTGAGTTTAACAGTGGAGATGTTAGTAGATTCAGAAAACAGCGTTTGCGAGAATGCGTTAATGGTTTTAAACGCGATTTGTGAAACAAATAAAGGAAGAGAGGAACTGAGAAGAAACGAGTTGGTGATACCAATATTGGTGAAGAAGATATTGAAGATTTCAGAGAAGAAGAATTTGGTATCAGTGATGTGGAAGATTTGTAAAAGTGGAGATGGATCAGAGGTAGAAGAAGCGTTGAGATTAGGTGCGTTTAAAAAGCTTGTAGTGATATTACAAGTTGGATGTGGTGAAGGAACGAAGGAGAAGGTGACAGAGTTGTTGAAGATGATGAATAAAGTTATGAAGATGAATGGTTTTGTTGAACGTTCTGATTCTTCAAATGAGTTTAAACATATTAAGAAGCCATTTTAGTGCAAATAATAAAATATAAACAAATTTTTATAGAGGAAACAATATTTTTTTAGTTTGTCATTTATCATGTTTTCTATTTTTTCAATTGTTACACGAAGACAAACTTTTTATTCTAGATTTATGATTAATTTCTTTGCTACTCTATCATTACAAAATACCAAAAACAAAAGTGAAAATTACTATTTTAAGTTGTAAAGTACATGACTTCAAAATATACTAAACACAAAAACAAGAACGGTGCCATTTCTTCTCTTTTTGAAGCCTTCCTTTTGTGACAGAGACTCTTATGTCTAAACCAACATAGAAGTCAATGGGCTTGTTCTTAGATAAAGCTTCATCTGTTTTGCGTTTTTGTTCATTATTTTGACACTATGAGATGAGTCAATCCAACGATACATTTCATTTACAAAAAAAATGGCTTTACAAGAAAAAGTTTTCTTCAGGAAAAATCATACCAAGACATCTGTCATCTCCAAAGTAATCATCAGCAGATCCAATCAAAAACATATTCTCTGGATTAGGAAACTCATATTTGGGCTGTAACAGTTTCCTCTGTTGTTCAGCAAACTCATCACAGCAATTAGAACAAACAAAAAGTGGAGGTAAAGTATCTGAATCATCAATCCCACAACATCTTGTATGTTGCCATGTCTCACACATATCACATGCTATCATCCTCTCTCCATCATCATCTCTAGCCCTACATATACATTTCACCATCCAAGTATCACATCCACCTTGACACCTAAGTTTTGATTCCATATCAATCCCAAATCCATTCACTGTCAAAACAGAACAAGTCTCAACCAATCTCATGTCTTCTTTAACCTCATCAATCTCATTCACTACAAAGTTTGACAAAATGTAGTAAGTATCTCTATAAGTTTCTTCAATGGCTTGCTTTAGATCAAAGACTGTAGCTTGTAATGGCACTGTAACTAATTCACCTGGAGGTAACTCTGTGATCTGATCTACTCTCAAATCAATCAAACTTGGATTGATTCTGCAAACAAATTGTAAGACTTTTTCATCCTTCTTCCATAAAGGCCACTCTTTAACAAAATGTTTGCTGTCTAAGATTGCTTGAGTTGCAGATCTCACTAGCTCAGATTCTGGATAGTTCAATAACACATTGTTGTATAGTAACAAGAGATCTCTATTAACATCAGCTTCAGGTTTCAATGCAGAAACAAACCTCAAAGGAGTAATCTCCTGTTCTTCTTTCTTCGGTTCAGTTACTTTCTTCATGTCATCAAGCTCCTGTATTGTATAATGAAGAATCCTTGTAACTGGATCAACATATCGTCGAACCACAACATTCCCAACGACTACATTGTTCATTGACTTCAAAACATAGTCTAGCAAACCAGTATCTCCAATATGTAATCTAGCTGCATCCCTAACATCTTGTCTAGTCATACCACTCTGCTTCCTTGCTTTCATCTCTTTAAGTGACTCTACGATCACTTCAGCTGCAAACTCAAGTCTCCTCACAGGCCATCTACTACCCGAATTAGCAGCCACATTGCTATAACTCCTATACTTCAGAGGCTTTTCATTATCCGCGATATCGCTCTTCTTCAAAAACAACCTGTTTGATCTTTTCTGATGAGGAAACTCTGTCAAGAGAGGAGGAGTTGTGGGAAGAAGCTTACTCGTTTGAGACTTGATAATAAGCATAAACCGTAAAAGATCTTTGAACGTCTTCAAATGTCCTTCACTCATTACTCTATAATACCGAAAAATCTGTTTGATCTCTTTACATTGTTGATGCTCAGTGAAATCCCACTCAATCTGATCAAGGTCAAGTGAGCCAAGAAGCTCAATTGCATTCTCATAATCATTCTTGGTCACACCGTAACTTCCACGACAAAATTTATAACCCCATCTACCAAACCAAGAATGTCCATATGCAACACCATACAATAATCGAAGCTCCAAAGATCTCTTCTTAGAGGAATCCTCAACACTTATCATCCTGCAAGAACACATTCATTCAATAACCAAATCATGAAAAAAGGCTAAACCCAACAAACCTACACTAATACCTTGCTCCAAGGTGAGTACAAATCCGATCCCAAAGATCAACGATTTCTCTTCCATACAAGTATTTAGATTCTCCTTCAATACCATTGATACAGATCAAATGACCAAACCCATTAGAATGAATCAGTCCATGTAAAAGATGAGTTTGTAGATCAAAAACATCATCATCTAATGGCATATTCCAATCTGTATCAATCGGTATTATCAAATGATACTTCCTCTTCGACACAAAGTGATTACTCCATCCTAATTACCATACACAGAAACCAATACTCAAAAATCTCATTTTTAACATCAAATTCGTAAACCTTAGCCGAAAGGAACTCGGAAAAAAAAAACATTTTTTAGAATCTCCCATTGAAACTAAACGCAGAAATATAAAAACCCAAAAGAAATAATCACAAACCTGTGCATCTACAATGATCACAGTAAGGTTCCGAAGAACGAATCACATCTTCTTCGATAGTATAAAGTGGAATCAAAGAGTTCTTCGATTCATGACTAAGAAGTGTACACCATACAGGCATACCACGAATGTTATACTCTTCAACCTCTGCATAATCCCTAAGAAAAACCCTAATTTTATCACGAAAAGCTCCGTTCCGATTAATTGGGAACTCATCTTCACCGAATCGTTGTAGATTATACACTTTTGGCTTTCTCTTTCTTTTGCGGCAAGTGTCTATGATCGGAACTGGCATTGTTAACGACTTGGCTTTTGGGATTTGAACATTAATGATGCAGGAGAAGAAGAAGAGGTCTGTGAAGCATACCCGCTTCAATTTTGAAACAAAAGCTGATAAAATGCCATCGAGAACTGACGGTGTAGATCGAGTTTTGTGATTTAATGGATCCTGGCTGTAGATCTTTGTAACTGTAAATTTGTTACTCAAACCGCTTAATTTCAACTTCCTCAGATCTGTTGAGTGTTGACTACCGTCAACTCAGATGATATTTATTTTCTTAAAAAACAAATATATAATTCATGTAAACACTACAACATTATATCTTTTATCAAATAATTAGTTGATTTCTATTAAATTTATAAGTAAATTATTAATTTTAAAATAAAGGTAATACTTTATAAAATTATTTTAAATTATTTTAATTATGATTATATAATCTACAAATTATATTTATTTGTATAAGCTTTCAATTAATTTTTATGGGGTTTGTCACATTTTAGTTTGAAAGATAAAAAAACACAGAAAAAAGTATTATTTTTTCTAACAGTTTGTAAATTTGATTAAGTTAGTAAAATCGAAACATACTCATAACATAAATTTTAATGTAAAATTTTAGAAGTATAGAAATAAAAGATTGAAATAATGAGTCATTTAGGTAGTGAATTTACGACTTAGAAGAGACAAAAAAAATGAAATGTAGAATGAAGAAGGCTAACTAAATCTGTATCAAGACGAGAACAATTGTAAAGAATGTAGCAAAGCCAGTCCTTGTAGTTGTAATGAACCGAGCACATGTATATCTTTTTATTGTCAATGCGTTGTAGTGATAACTAGCATATCATAATTACATTTAACAGTACCTAGTGGAGCCGGAAGCCATTGAGTTATTGTTGTCTTTCAGGCCATATGTAAACTGAATGATCTTTCTTAACCCTACACCAAATAAAAAATTATGTAAAATAATTTTAAAATTATCTAATAGCTAGCTAGTGACTAGTGTGATGAAGAATATATAAAGAGAAGAAGACTAATTTACTTTTTCTTTCGTTGAATAATCAACGGATGAATGATTTGTTTGAATATTACACTTAAAAAGAATGTAAAAAGTCATTTGAAATACTTTGAGATCCACTCACATAAAGTGGTGGTGACTGCTGAGAAGAACTTTATGTTAATATTGGTGGACATGGAGTCTCTTTATTAGTCACTTTGATGTTTTTGAAGAGATCCATAGATATGGATGATCTTCAAGATAGATCGAGTTTTTCAAGTATTCCTCTTCTTGGTTGCATCATGGATACTCTTGTTCATCTTTTTACCAACTTTTCTGAGGAACAAAGCAAAGAAGTCGTTGATATGGCAGTTTCTGAAAATCATGCAGCTCATAAACACTTTAGGCAACTCAACTGTGTTAAACTCTGTTAGCCCTAATGATAAGTATTTCTTTTTATTTTTCCTACTATGTTTCATATATATAAGATATAAAATTATTATAAGATCTATATATAATATGATTAGTTTCTAAAACTAAGAATTTTCTATGATGATTTATGAATATGCTTCTACGTGAGAGTGTATAATCTTGGCTAAGAATTTTCTATGATGATTTCTAAAACTAATATCGCTGATTTGAGAATTCTATAAAAGATAACTTGGCATGTAGATTCAGCCTAAAAAATATAAAATTTTGGGGTTGAACTCTCAATATTAAAAAAAAGAAAGATTACAGAGAGTGTTCTGGTCTTGTTTTAATAAAATTTACGCATATTAGTTTCGGCACAATGACTTGTTTTCAGTTAAAACAGTATTATCTTTCTCGATCATATATACTACCTCCAGATCCGATCCTAAGGTAAAATCTATAAAACAAGAGTTTCATGTGCGAAAATATATCATAAGTTTAAACACATCAATTTTGATAAGTTAGTTGTGGTGTAATGGTTTAACCAATATTTATTGTCCTCCCAGGACAGGAATTCGGAAACTAATTTTTTTTTGTATTTTTATAAGATTTGTTGTTAATGGATCAAAGTTTTATCTGATTTAAACCCATTAACACTACATGCCAATCCTGACCACCATATGAAAATAATTCATGTGTTTTTGAAAATTTGTCATCTCATATCATATGTAAATTGGATAATCTTTTCTTGACCTTACCCCACATTCAAATGGAAATATTTAGTATCTGAATTTTTAAATTTGACCTAGATGTCTTATCTCATGTCATGTATAAGATGATTATGAATAAATCTTCTTATCTTCATTTGGTACCCAAATGGCTCCTTTTGAATATATATATGTGAAAACATAAAAGCTAAAGCTTTAGATATATATATCCAAATTCATTCCCAAGACCTATAGGGTAGAAGATGATTATGAAGTACTTTTGGTGTTTGCAAATTTTTTAAAAAAATATCATTGCTTTCTCTACAGCTCTCCATTCGGTGTAAAAATGATGTTGTCGTGTTTTATCCACAGCTCATATATATATTTGAAGTTTTTAATTAAAAATAAAATGGAACTCTAATATTTGATGGATAACAAATTACGATAAGTATATAATAATATTCATTTTGTCCCTTTTGCATTAACTGTTATATATATATATATATATATATACATTTAATAAATTTCAAAATTATCTGTGAATGATTTATACAAATAATTTTTTAAGATACAAAAACTTGGTGATTATTTTTAGGAAAATTTATATTATGGAGAGAAATAAAAATATTATTCTTGGTTATAAATTATTTAGGGATGCTGCGACATATACAAATACTAAATTAAAACCGTTGATGAGATTCATGAACGTAGACATGGTCCTACGAGTATTAAATTCATATATTTTATTTATACTATATTATGAGTTTCATTTGAGAAAGAAATAAGTATTTTCACAAGAATCAATAGACATATAAATGCATCAAATGTAGTTTTGGGTAAATACAAACAAAAGCTCACGTCAACGCGTTATTGGTTTGAGTCTTGAAAACATATACAGTAGCTACGGTCTGCTTTGCTCGCTTCTCAATTTTAGTGGAAATCTTTCAGGTCACTAAAATTAAGAGATGAGAAAAAGTTGTAACCACCCAAAATTATAAATAATAAAAACAATATTATTATGAATCAAAAGAGAAAAAGACAAAGTATGGAATAAATCCTTGTCTCAAACCGCGTTTTACATTTCATATTAATGCTTTCGCCGCAATATCTTTTGTCATTTTTCCCATTTATAAAATTCATTTTTTTCAAATTCTTTAAAAATACTTATAATCGCTTAACGTAAACTTAAACAGAACTTTTGGGAAATCATATAGTGTGTCACGTATAATTTAGTTAAGTGAATAGTGAATTTATTGTATCCAATGTAGAAAGAATAAGAATTCTTATTTCCTTGCATTTATTTCATCAACTCCTATAAATTATATACAAGACCACAACCTTGACTTCCTTGACCAATTTTAAATAAAAAATAAAAAACTAAAAATTAAGTAACAAACGTGTTTGTTAAGTGTATATATATACAGTCACCTTCCATTACTCTCCACCACCATCTTTCTCACTACCAACAACTTCAAAAATATGTCTCCAATTCCAAGACCTCTCTTCTTCTTCTTCTTCATCCTCTTCCACTATGCTTCACTCTCATCATCTCTCTCCCTCCACCTCCCTCTCAAATCCATCCCACTCTCCTCCACCACCTTCCAAACCTCACTCATCTCACGCAAGAACCCTTCTCCATACAACTTTCGATCAAGATTCAAATACTCAATGGCTCTAATCATCTCTCTCCCTATAGGAACACCACCACAAGCTCAACAAATGGTTCTTGACACTGGAAGCCAACTCTCTTGGATTCAATGTCATCGTAAAAAGCTTCCACCAATTACTTCATTTGATCCTTCTCTTTCGTCTTCTTTCTCAACTTTACCTTGTTCTCATCCTCTTTGTAAACCAAGAATTCCAGATTTTACCCTTCCCACTTCTTGTGACTCCAACCGTTTATGTCACTATTCTTACTTCTACGCTGATGGAACTTTCGCTGAGGGTAATCTCGTTAAAGAAAAATTTACTTTCTCTAATACCCAATTTACCCCTCCTTTGATACTTGGTTGTGCTACTGAGTCTTCTGATGATAGGGGTATTTTGGGAATGAATCGTGGCCGTCTCTCTTTTGTTTCTCAAGCTAAAGTTTCCAAGTTCTCTTATTGTATACCTCCTCGGTCGAACCG